>PNEQ01027382.1:26296-37301 GCA_003012365.1 Medauroidea extradentata | reverse complement strand
GTTCTAATAAAATACAGATTTCTCTTGTCTAATTTCATACGTTCTATTTACACTCATTACATGTGCAAAGCTAATGCTAGTGTTGATCTATACGCTAGATACCCACACCCCTATTAATGTTAACGTACAGATCATTAATGATTACGTTATACATTACAAAAAAAATTGTAATATGGACACTATACCGACTTTTCAGCGTATTGGTTAAATAACACATATTGCAGTATTACAATGATCACCATTAATAAAATGTGAACACATGATTAACGAAATACACAAAGAGTCAAGTCAGCTTTGTGTGTAGTGTATGTGTACCAAGTTTGATGAAATACCTAAAAAAATTTCAACTGATATGTCATATTGTGCTAAAAATATAAAATGGCTACCAAAATGAAACTGCACACAGAAAGAACGAAATAAATAAAAGTCAAATCAACTTTGTGTGCAATGTAAGTGTAACAAATGTGATGGTTTTCTGAAAAATTATTTACTAAAGTACGCATTACTGTGCTAAAAATATGAAAACGGCCGATAATTTGAAAATATGAACATACGATAAACGAAACACACAAAAGTCAAGTCAACTTTTTTGTAGTATTTGTGTATCAAGTATATTGAAATTCTGAAAAAAATTGTTTCTAAGATATGTACTATATACTATACTATAAGCTATACTATAAGATATAATACTATTATAGGAATATGGAAATGGACATCATTTTGAAAATATAAAACAGAATAAACGAACTAGACAAAAGAAAATGTCAGCTTTGTGTGTAGTGTATGTGGACCATATTTTATGAAATTCTGAAAAATATTTCCTAAGATACGCAATAATACGCTAAAATATGAAAATGGCCACCGTTTTGAAAATATAAACGCAGGATAAACGAAATACAAAACAGTAATGTCAATGTATGTACCGATGTGAACCAAGTTTGATGAAATTATGAAAAATATTTCCTAAAATATGTAATATTATGCTAAAAATATAAAAATGGCCCCCATTTTGAAAATATGAATACAGGATGGACGAAATACATAAAAGTCAAGTCAGTTTTATACGTAGTATATGTGTGTCAAGTTTGGCGAAATACTAAAATACGTTTCCTTAGCTATCTAGCTTGATCGAAAAATGTTAAAACGGCAATTTTAAAAATTTGAAAAGGGCGTATAAGTAATATATATACACAACTCAACAGGTTACTGAGTTTTATACGTGTGCAAAGTTACATGAAATTCTGTCCACATGTCCAACAGTTTTTAGAGGCCGGTTAGACGTCAGGGAGGAGGAGGGCACACACGCATACACACAGACACAAAAACAGGAAGGGGATCTCATAAGCCTACTTTTTCCTTCGAAAAGTAGGCTAAAAAAGGTATTAATGACTGCCTATAATTTGCTAAATTTCTCTTTGAACAATTCAGTTATAATTTACTCCCATACCTATGACCCATATATAGTGGGTCACATGACCAACTCAGAACAGGAAATACATTAATCCTTCCGTGCGAGTTGCAGTGCCTCGCACAGAAAAAAATATGGTATGTTCTCTTTCCTGATTCAAAATGTAACCCAAGTAGGTTTTATAGCTACTAGTATATGAGATCCTGAATTGCTTGCAGGCTTTTTAAACATAACTTGGTGGTCGAGTAAACCTGCTCGAATGATTCAGCAAAATACCTAATCCCAGATGGTTACACTATATAACCATCTTAAGAGAGCGTAGTACATAATTCAACGCTGAAAGCATTAATCCATAACTGTAGGTTTCTCGAAAACAATTTGCGAAAAATAAACAATAGCAATCCTAGACAATAATTTTAGCCACGTTTTAAACAAAATTGTTTCCAGTGTTACCAACTTCTGAAGCACAATCTCCGACGCCGGAACCTCGTGCATTTAACTGAGGCGAAAGAGATCACGCGTAGCAAATTAGTAATTCTGGATAAATATTTACTTATAAAGTTGGCAATTACCATTACCTAGGATTGTCATTGAGTATTTTATCAGTATTGGCTTCGAAAAAAGCGTAGAAATCAATTGATGTTTTCAGCGTTTATTTATCTACCACGCACTCTTTAAGATGCTTAACCGTAGTGACATTTACTGGTAACGTCCGACAGAAGGACAAGAAGGAAAAAAACACAGGTATGAAACGGTAAGCGAATCGCAGTAAAATTGGTTATGAAATTTATGATTTGAAAATATACTCCATAAGGAAATACATAGTTCGTTTTCCTCCATGTGCCCACGAAAAGTGCACATACGATACAATCTCTCCGTTCAGGTACCTGGGATTTAAGCACTAAAATACCTAGTAAAATACACTCGGGTTCAAAATAATGCACATTTTAAGCAAATCATAATCGGTGAAAGCCTAGAGGCGGGTAAAATTCGCCGATTCAGTGACCTGTAGGCTAGTCTCCAAGAATATATTTACACTCAAGCAAAAAGCAGCTGTTCATTAGCTGCTAGTTTACACAGTGAAATGGGCCTGCACTTAGTTAAATTGTAATTATTGACCCAGCGAATTACACGAGGTGTCAAATAAGTCAAGGACCAATTGCGAACGTGACACGAACACACAGTTGGAGGAATTCTAGCGTGTGCTTAAAAGAAAACGCGAATTTTTCAGGTCCCTAGCCGTAACGCACACAAGTGCGTAGAAGTTTCATAATTTAGTCTGCAAAAGGGTCAGTTGCGCAGGTAAGTATGAACATCGGAGCACACAAACTGTATGGTTCAATGTCGCAACTAGAAGAAAAAGCTGGGATGCACGGACGAAAATGTGTATAGTCTGTTTCGCCCGAGGACGGCAATAGTACACGCTTCACACCGGACAAGTCGGGACAAAAGGACCATTACGGGAAACAAACAGAATTACTTGAAAATCTATGACAATCACTACGGCAGTTACTCCTGTGAAGCCTGGCGAAGAGTTGCCAAAAGACACTGCGCAACTGGGGTGAAACTGCGTGTAGCTATCTCAACAGTACACGTATGATATAACTGATAGGATTAAAGGGTATGGAAAGGTAAGATGGACGACTGGAATACTCAATGGCCGATAAAATTTAAACTACTCATCATTATTCGATGGGGATTTTTTTCCAGTAGAAATTCTATTAGCGGGCGTTTTTTTATATAGCACTGGTCGGTAGTATGATTCTCTTTCGAGTTAAAAAATAAAAACATTATTTAGAAAAATAAGGGATTGAAACCGTAAAATCCGTAAAAATTGAAAACTGTAGTTTTTATAATTTTATCACGATAGTATCCCGGATTCTATATCAACTGAATTTAAAAAATATTCACCTTTTGATTTTAATATAATTTTACTCTCCGAAAACATCTGCGCGAGTGGTTTAAGGACGTTAAAATTATTTTTAATAAAAACGCAAATATTTTTTTAATTTCGGTTATTATAGCCCCAGATATTGTCGTACTATAAATTATAAAAATTACGGTTTTCCATTTTTATGAATTTTGTGGACTCACATAGAAGCTGAGTGTGTGAACAAGTGAAGATGAAACTATGTACAGGCAACACAGAAATATGCGGGATGAAAATTGGGATGCACCACGGATCGAACAAAATAAGTGTGCCAACAGAACTGTCAGATAAGACATCATAAGCAACTGCTCTGCAGTTGGCACTCCAAATTCAACTTGCATTCGCTGTGTGAAGTTTGGCTACGATATTAGAAATACGTTCGTGATTTTTGAAATAATGAAATCTGTAACTATTTTGGTATTTTAAGTTCTGATTACCATTCTACAATAAATAAAGGCATAATTAGCCTAAGGAAAAAAAACACAAGGTAACTAAAATGTTTAAAGTACACAATAGTGTTTCCCAAGTTGCATCCAACTTGTATTATACTCGGATGTTAAAACAATCAGACGTCGGGGTGCCCCAGCTCTCACAGTATTCCAAAGTGGCATGTCAAAGTCATAACTTGCAAGTTACAGAAACATAGGTATAACAAAAATCAAGTAACTTACGCAAATGAAACATTTTACACTGAAATTAGAAAGTATTGACCATATGCACAAAAGATTTTTAAAAACACAATAAAATTAATTTGTACTTTTAAAAAAAAAATCTCAATATGATGACATTTTACTTCATTTATGCCCTAGTAAATATGAAAAATAAAATCAACAAATCACGATAAAGTAACAGAAGAAATATTTTACACCTTGAAATAAAAATCAAATGAATTTTTAACTGAGGATGGACAGTATGAAAGTAATAATGACCTTAATTAAATAAAATTTAACATAATTCTTCAGTTAGTATTATCATTTGTAAGGACAGGTGTACTTCATCATTATTTCCAATAGTATAATGGTTAAGAATACATTTATGATACTGAGTTACTGGAACAAATTATTTTATAGTCGGGGAACAACATGCCCGTCACGAAATTAATCTACTTAAACGTGATGCTCTGTAAATTCATATAATTACTTTAACTAAACATTAATTTGTGCAATGTTAAATAATTCAAAAGTGAAATGGATGATGTGTAGGCCCACTTTCCTATTTCAATCTTAACTCTTCTCCGTACATTGACGTAAAAATTCATATTCTTTGTTTTCGACTGTCGTTCCCGAGTGGTCAATTCCCCCCTCTAAACTTGACTCGTACCAAGTACTTACTGTCCTGGCTTCGTTTCCATTTAAGCATTTTACCTAATTACTTGCATGGCCCAGCCCTTGCTCAACTTGAGACAGCAGATCCGCTTTCTGGCGAATGGCTAGACGGTGCCTCGTCTCCATGGACTCCTGAAAAGAAAGTTTGACTATCTACTAGTGTGTCGCATGCACTGATACTTCGCAGCTAACTATGACGTCATTCTGCACTCGCTGCCCTCCGCGGTGTGGCTGCCTGCTGAAATACGACGCTCGTCACTCACCAAGCTGTATTCTGTTGTTTTTCTAGGCTCTCGCCGGCCACTCCAGGGTTGCGGTTCCCGACGGTGTGTAATCGTGAAGTTTTGTCGAGACAGCGTCTCTGCCGAGGGCGTCCTTGGCACAGGACCCTCGCCGCTGTGAAGCTTCTAGAACTTTACTGGTTTTCCAGGTTCGTCGTCCTTCTCTCCCGCGTTTGTTCCGCGGTTCATGAACAGATACTCTTCCTCAGAGCCCGCAGTTCTAGTCCGTGTCACGAGTTACAAACTGAAGTTATAGCGTCATCATGCTGTAGCCATATTCGTCGTGGAGCCGTTATGCTACAGACAGCTCTTTTTCTATTCGGATTTTTTAAACATAAACTCATCTGAAATAATTAATTTATGTTAAAACAAGTTAGTCTTTTCTCAAATTTCGCGTGCCACCTAGCATAGGAAAAACCTCGGCATTCGGAAGCGTGGCCTCAGGTTCTTTAATACCGAACATTTATTCTCAGCTAAACATCGAGCTACCCGACGTGGTCATCCTACGTCTGCCTACATCGGCTCCCACGACGGAATCATCTCAAAAAGTGTGTATCTGCTGGTCACTCGCAATCTCGCGCGTCTAACCTCGCCAACCAATCGGCGTGCTCTTATTCTCGTACTGGCCACAACTCATATCTTCGCCTTTCCGGCTCCCGACTGCACCGCCATTAATTTTTACTTTATCTTGATTTTCTTAACTATACATAATTATTTACAACACATAGTTATGATTTTCTTCTCAGAAAAAATTGAAATTTAACTCATCATATTAACTAATACACATTCTATACTCTGTGGCCAGTTGGGCCCCTAATTGGCAGATTCTTCCCCTTTTGTGTGGCCCTTCTTGTTTTGTGTCTGTAAGGGCAGAGGGTGGAGTTGAGCTACGAGTCACGCCATGTGAGGTCCATGACTCGCCTCCTTCTCACTCAAGACAACAAGCTCTTCTCGGGCATTTTTACAGTCCGTCGAGTAAGTCGTGTCCCCATCCTTTAGTCATGAAGCTGATAAATGTATTTCAAGAACCCTTTTTTGGCGTCGCCAGGACATCCCTTCTCGCAACCAGAGTTCACTCTGTTCTTTTTCTCTCAGAAATATTTACTCCGTACCACGAAATCCATATGTACTCCTATCTATCCATATACACATTTACACGGGAGAATTTCTAAATGCCCGTTACAAGTTCCGGTGAACTGACTTCCTCATTTAACAGAACAGAATAGACTTGTAACGATTTTGTAATGTCCTATTTTGTAGTACTTTAGGTGTACGGAGCAGCGGTCGGAGAACTCTCTCACCGATCCGTTCTAGTTTAATGGATTATGATCAGTGTTTGGCACTTCCTCGAGATACAAACTAAAGAATTATTTTGGACATACGCCATTGCGGCATGTGGTGTGTCAGTGTCACGGAATACCAATGAATGCACACAAACATACAGACAAGTAAACGAACAACAGGACTTGAAACTGGCAAGCAAAGGTAAAAATATACAATTACAGAAGGAATTCATTCAGTGATTTACAAGAAAATAACGCAAGCACCAAAAAACAAAACAAGCAAAAAGTAAATTAATAACTCTGATCTTTCCACAAAAGGAATTCCGTCATTAAGTACGAAACAACAGACAAAGAATAATTACAACAACAAACAGACAAAACAAAACAAACGACAAAAAACTGGATGTAGACGACACAGCAGAAACACAGACACCTTGAGGAAAGGGAACGAAAACGAATAACACGGTAACTGAGTACAGTAGGACATTGAAAAAACAGACGAATACAATGGTCTCCTTTCGACAAAACAAAATGCGACGCCTGTCACCGTCTTCAGGCATATACACAGTCCGAGGAGCACCTGCAGACTGCAAGGTTTGTAACTTGCCCCCATTGCAAGAGTCGTTCAAAAATGACACTTCCTCGGGTACTGGGACCCACTAAAATATTACCCCTGGGATAGGAAATGGTGGAGCACGAGGATCAAGTGGTTGGTGCCTCTTAAAATAGCTCTCAAAATGTTAAGTTGTGTTGGTATTTAAGTCTTGAGTTGCTGATTTGGTATATATCTTGGTTATAATATATTATGTCATGCTTAGGAGGGTTTGGAGTTGATGAAATTTTCTTGGGCGAGTATACCTCCTTTCCCAAGCACGTTGTCTTGCTTTTTCAAAGCTGGAACTCTCTACTCCTGACTCACGACCGTGTTTGGAGTTTTCTTGGTCGGGTATATATTGTCTGTTTTCTTTGTTTTGAGTTAATATTGTTTCCTCTCCAAAAATATTACCTTCCTCTACCTTGTAGTATCTATCATAGTTGGGTCTATTGGGCTGAAAGTGTATCAATGATAGTTTTTTTTTGTTGGTTTGATCGGCTGGGTTAAAGCCTTGAAACCTTTGATAATTTTGTTGGTTTTCATTCCTGTTAGGAGACATAGGTTGAGTCGTGGGGAATTTAGATCTATCATGATCCCTATATTGATTATTATGGGTTTGTCTCTCCAGCTAATCTTCCATATCAGGTGGTGTCTGAACTCAGAAAGGTCTTAAAATATACAACTGGTAAATTTTCATTAATTATTCACGGGTAGTTGTGACAAGATCAACAAAGCCTTCGTTGCTCATTAGAGGAGTGGAATTTCTCGTTCTTTCATACACTTCGTTAAAGTGTTATTCTACGGTTCAATTCTTACGTGAATCAAAATGTTCTTGTACTAATCGTGACCTTATTAGACTCTGGATTCTCGAACTCCATAATTCTCATAAGAAAAGCTGTTTAAATTCATTTAAATGTAGAGGATTTATCCTTACTATTTCCCCACTAGTAATAAGCCGTAGCTGACAGTCTAAACACACGTATTTCAAATTTTTTCCTCCTGTCAAAGAAAACAGATTAACAATTTCTTCCATTTTTTTTAATATGTCACAGGATTTTCAAAAATTTTACCTGAACATTTTGGTAGCTCTTCCGACCAATGTTTCGATACGTGGTGTACCATGGCGATCGATATAATTATGTGATGGGATACTCTGGTCCTGTACCATTATTTTCAAGGCTGCTACCCTGGCGAAGTGAGTGAACTTCAGTTACAGCATCGTCAAACTTATTCTCTAGCAGTTGGATTTTAGCTTCATCCCTAGCTCCTAGATCGTATGCAGCTTTAGTTACTTGTGACAACTCATTATCAAAGTCCCTGACGCATGACTCTAGTTGTGAGTTAACTTCTATCAAAATTACCTCCCTAGTCGCCGTCTTTCTTCTGACATTACAGTTCTCTAGTTCTCCTACTCCATTTTCCTAGCTGGACAACTGCAATTCCACTTCCTCTCGCGTTTTCTTTAGACCTACTCTTATTTCGGTTATCTGTTGTGTTGCTTGTATGGGATGTATATCTGTTTCATTCTGTAATTTAGCTATCTGTGCGTCAGTAACATGTTATTATTTCGCCTTGCGACGAGCACCTCTGTGAGCTAGGTCGTGCAGCCGACGGCCACACATTAAAACTTCCCTCCCGCTCGACGTGATGTTTCGCAAGGGACTCTTTAGGCGTTCTCCACGCCTCGATGCACACAACAAAAACACTCACCAGTGATATAGGGCGCCTGTACGCCAACGCTGAGAATACACAATGTACTTAATAAAATATGCTGGTTTTGAGTACCCCGGAACCTTAAGGCCACTAAGCGGCAAGCCAATAAAGACCACGATACTCACGGATGTGAAGCTTTATTGGAACATCTCCGTAATCCAAACAGTTAACACTCAAATGGCGACGACAAAAGTGGGTCCGGACCTTGCCCATCCGGTGGGCGAAGCTGTGTGTGAATAGCTAGCCACGTGGGCTAGAGAGATAAATTGAATACTGAAGCCCCTGGGCGCAATTAGTTTCCGGGATGAAGGGCCCATACAGTACACAATGTTTCAGATACTTTCCTGTCATATTTATGAGACAACATAACGTTACATTTATAAAACATTCCAGTGTAATTGTTTCAAAGACATTTCTGAGATATCTCACGGTAACATTATCCTTTAGTTACTGACTGCAATGTGAGGTTTCGTAGCTAAATATTCCAGAAAAGTTTCCGAAACATTTCTTTGTAGGGATCTCCACAATGATCGCTGGGTATCGTGTAGCAGCCATTTAGTTCCAGTTTTTGTATATTTGTTTTTGTGTTCCATGCTTGTTGCTGTGTTCTGTGCATGTGGACCATAGTTATAGAATGCACGTGCTTTGTTCCTTCGCAATTTAAATTACTGCAAAAATGTAAGTTGCGCGGAGTTGTATGGTTATAATTCTTACTGATTCTGAAGAAAAACATTAAACATTTGATTAATAAGTAAATAGAATTCTGTATATTTTGTACAAATTTATAAGGGTTATGTTCGGTGGCTGTTTTGACTTCTTAAGTTTAATTTCATATCGAAAAGATATCAATATAATTGGTGGCCTAATCCTTTCATATTCACTTATTTGTTGGTGTATTGTAATCTGTAAAGTAAAATTTGTTACAAAACCGAACATAGCCTACTACCTACTTTTGAACAGAGTGTGCAAGTACATGGCTTAAGGTCTACCTCTATCTGTAGTCCTCATTCATTGTCGAATTGTAAACAAAATGTTTAGCTGACTATTCCCTACTAGCACATCAAGTCCCCAGGATGTCCTAGGGACATCCTTTGAGGATATCTGGGTACATACGATCCTCGGGATGTCCTAGGGATGGATATTTCGGATGTCCGAGAGTTCCAAAAAACCTAGTCCCTAGGATGTCCCAAGTACCTCCTCGAAAAGTACATCACATCCCAGGAAGCTCCTTGGAAGACGAATTTGGGTCATTCTAAATTCCTCATCTGGGGAGCTCCCAGGGATGTCCTTACAGGGAGTTCCCATGAAGCTTCTCTGTGGAACTCCCTGGAATGCCCCAACAGGCACTACCTGGGATGTCCGAGCAGGAGCTCCCTGGGATGTGCGAGCAGGAGCTCCCTGGGATGTCCGTGCAGGTGCTCCCTGGGATGTCCGAGCAGATGCTCCCTGGGATATCCGAGCAGGAGCTCCCATGGACGTAGTGGATTTCTAGACAAGTTCCTAATATTACCACTAGATAGCTCACGATATTATTTAAATATATATGAGGTTTGTTGCAATTAATTTAGTAGATAATTCATAACATTTATATGCCTTAAGAAATTGGTAAATTTATTAATTTCGACACACATATTTTATTATTACTGGTAGACTTTTGGAAGTTGAAGCATTAAAAAAAATGTTATTACAGACGAATTGTTTATTCAAAAGATATTAAGAGGCTACATTAACAATTATGTGTATTTGACTGTGTGTTAAATACTAAGTTAACATATCACCAAAACAAATACTTTTGTTTTCTTTTGTGCTGAATACTAAACTTTTACTTTTGCTGCTGGAAGGAGCTGCTAGCGATGTCCTAGGGATACATTTAATACAGGTCCCAGGGAGCTCCTAGGGATGTCAGAGGGATGTGTTAAACACAGGTCCTAGGGAGCTCCTAGGGATGTCCCAGGGATGTGTTTAATACAGGTCCTAGGGAGTTCCTAGGGATGTCCCAGGGATGTGTTTAATACAGGTCCTAGGGAGCTCCTAGGGATACCCCAGGGATGTGTTTAATACATGTCCCAGGGTGCTCTTCGGGATGACCTGGGGATGCATTTAATGCAGATCCCAGAGAGCTCCTGAGGATGTCTTGAGGATGTGTTTAGTTCAGATCCCAGGGAGCTCCTAGGGATCTCCCAGGGATGTGTATGCCAGACATCCTAGGGATTGCCGTAGGTAGTACTTTTCCATGAACTTTTCCTACATAAAAAGGACTTGAAATGAACTTCCCTATGACGTATATTTAAGTTTGTGCATAGATTATTTTTAAAACAATAGCAAGATACGATTCAACCTCTAAACATTATGACATCGGACAGGTCATCCGTTTTCGTGCCGTCAGCACCAGGTATGTAAGGAACACGCACCAGTGTGTCACCACCCCCTACAGTCTGCGATCCACAAAATGCAACCCCCCCCCCCCCCC
>PNEQ01027382.1:0-26196 GCA_003012365.1 Medauroidea extradentata | reverse complement strand
ATAATTGCAAACATCAACCTTGCACATATTTTGCAAATTCAGGATCATGTGTTTTGTACCAATGTACGTGTTTTGTGATTTTATTGCAGCAGGACTCGAATTATAAATTGTGCCACACGCATAACCATACCTCTGCATAACATTGTATAACCATTGTCACCATTTCATCTCCACGTAGGGAATTTCGGTTTGTCCCCCCGACTTCCGGCCAACCGTCGTGCTGGACGGAAGCCAGACGGCCAGCAGTCTTCAAGTATCGGGAGTACAGTACGGTCGTGCGCGCGTGTCAGTGCCGCGGTCTCGGAGGATATCACTATCATTCATCAATCAGTAAGTTGCAATAGCGTAAGTTAACAATCCGGAAACTTTTTCTCTGCTTGTGCCCCCGAGACACCGCCCACGTGGAAGACCTCACCCGCCATGCTTTAATTTCAACCACTTAAATTCACCATGTGCTCCAGCACGTTTTTGCACCGCGTAAGCTAATGAGTGGCTATAGGCCTATGCCCACTCTTGTGGAGGGTAGCCTCATTTCGCCTCACAGTAATTGTGTTAATAAAACATGCTCTCGTTTATTACCGAACTGGTGAGTGTGATTTGTAGTGAATTCCTCGTACCCTGCTTCATGGGGGAATGTATGGCCGGCGACCGTAATCCGCCACCATCACTTTGTACTGTATACATATGTGGACATTTCATGGATTATTTCCACTCAACTGCACCCCTGCCATGAGATGCGCTCGGGATTCTGTGTGAATTCAGGTATTTATTTTACTTACCACGTTGGACTTAGAGTACCCACACGGAGGACATTGTCCTTAATCATACTCTCCATTCACGACAAGCTGTCACGGGACGGGGCATGCCACGTACTCACCCCTATTCCACCCACTAAAGAGTCTCTTGCTAACCCGAGCACCCTGGTTAGCTGGTGCCCACAAAAAAAACATTACCAACACCATCCCGTAAATTCACCGTCCCTCCACCACCCGTTATCCCGGCCACTTCATATTGGCGCCGCAACGAAGTGGCATACAATATCAGCTGTAAACTGTGCTTCGTGTCTTTACAAGTGTGTGTTAGGGAAGGAACATGTCACCTTTGCATAGCACGTGGGAGCGAGCTGGAAGTGACCAAGTAGACCGCCATTTTGCGCACCACCCAAACGAACAAAGGGACACGCATTCCAACCACCACCTAACAGCAATTGAGAGCACGTGGTCCTGCAGCCACTCGCACGATATCGAGCCAAGCCGAGGGGACCCGAGAGTACCCGAAGCGCGAACAATGAGCCAAGCCGAGGGGACCCGAATGTACCCGAAGCATGTGACACCGAGCCAAGCCGAGGGGACCTGAGCGTATCCGAAGTGCGGACAGTTGGCCACGAACTACCCACCACACGACAACACCATGGGAGTCAAGCAGCACCGGGCGACCACATAGCCATCGGCCACCACGCGTGGCACACCCTGGCGGTGAGGGACGCTTCCCCTGCGAAGATTTCTGCGCACCTGTGTCGTGCATCTGTGCCGTGCTACAGCGTCGGTCAACCGTGCTACGCGACTCTACCGTGATGGAGATGTGGGCTCTGGAAATGTGTAGCCGGTGCCACCACATCAAGACCAACGACTCGTTCATTAAGTATGAAGCACCGACAAACATTTGCAGCTGCTTGACACCAGTCGTAGCATCAACACCACTCCCCCACACCGAGGCGCAAGAGATACGACGGTCATCGTGGACAGGCTCAGGGCGCGACCTGGCAGCCTGTACCATCTCTGACCGAACGGTACCAAAAGGAGCTCTGTGTGTTGTGGAACAAATATAGCTACACACCGGACAGTTTGTGTGCAGTCAATGCAGCATTGCACAGCACATAACGCGCAGAGGCTTCAAGCTTGCAAATTTACCGATGACGCCAGGGCCACGGAACACCTGTGAATTCGCAAACTGTGAGCTTCCGCGAGGCGAACAATCCACATGCCATTAGTGTAACCGACATTGCAACATCACGTGCATGACAACAGAGGAGTGGGACCTATTTCGCAGAGGGTTTTACCAGTGCTGGGATTGTGTAGCAAACCACGCCACCATTATAAACAATGCTACAGAGGAGCAAGCAGCGAGGACAAGTCGTGTGAGTGCGACACAAACAACAGTGTTGCCACCCATGACACACAACGTGCTGCAGCTGTCACAACCATGTGCGACTCCTACAGTGTTGCCGACCATTACAGAACCCAAGACAACCTGCCACCACTACAACACGTCGTCGAAGTTCCAAACGCTACCAACCTTCTCCGGCAGGGGAACTGAGGGCCCAAGGTCATTCATTGAGGCTTGCGTACATCTCCAGAGGTACCATGTTGCTGAACAGGAATGACCGAGCCTTATAGGTGAACTACTCCAAGGCGACGCACGCACCTGGTGGCAGAAGGTCACCGAGTACAACATGACGTGGGAGCAGTTTGTCAGCAAGTTTTACACACTTAATGCCAACACACTCACAGCACTGCAAACGCAGCTGAAAATCTTCACGGAACACCAACGTCCACAAAAGGACCTAGAGACATTCATTCGACGGAAGGTGAACCTGGTAACCCGCTTCTACTCGAATGACATCATGGTGGACGTATTGGAAGCAGTTCTCCAGTCAGACCAGAATACTCCGCGCCGCACTTCGGCCAGCCATACACAATGGGCTGGAAAACTTCATCCGTATCGCCGCTAGAGTGTCTTGTGACGTACAGGAGGTGTCACACAACAACCGGAACAACAGCACGCAAGGGCAAGATGGGTGTGGCACAAGAGGGCCGCCAACCAAAACAGCGACTGGAATAGCACCAAACACTGCAACGGAAGCCATGAGCACCCCAGGGAACATCACAGGCGACTGCACACCTGGTAACCCAGGATTTTACAGGTCACAGCACCCGCCCCCGAGCACCCCATGTAACTACTGCCCAGGACAGCTGTTCCACTAGCACTCAAACTGCCCACTCAAACGTGACACCCAGACGGGAAACGGCAAGATGGGGTAGGGAGGCCCCGTGCTCACGCTCCCAACACGGACATGACAAGTAAGCACAACTGCAAAAATCAAAATAACCATAACAGTGACAGTGCAAACCAACAAAACAACAGTGTCAGTGACAATACCGAACATGTGTATTTAGGCCAAATTTACCATCACTGTTAAAATTACGATAACTTAATCCACATACCAGTGACTGTGAATAGTAAACAAACTGTTGCCTTGATTGATACTGCTACTTCACATAATTTTATTAATGACAATTAAATCACACTAGGGTAACTTGACAGGTGCGACCAGACTGTGCAACTTGCTACACAGGATGTAAAAAGAGGTAAGTGGACGGTGCCACAAATGTAAACATTGCAGTCCATAACGAGTCAAACGTAGTGCCTGTGTTAGTTGTGAGGGACTTACGTGAAAATGTGATCCTAGGCTTACCGTGGCTGGTTGAGCAAGAAGCAGTGATTGAATTATCCCTTGACCGCACACATTTTGGAAAACACCAACCTAAAACAGTGTACCACCTCGGATATCACCAACCTGTCACACCACCTGTTGACCTCGCCAAGTTCGGCCATGCAGTCCCACCAGAACATCAGATCGCAGTACAGCGCATCCTGGACGAGCGGAAGGCAGTGTTCTCCGCCAGCGACCCGCTGCACCGCTCTTCTGTCGCCATGAACCCGATACCCACCACGCACGATGATCCTGTCTACCCGCCGCCACTGGACTACCAGCAGCATTAACGCAGCATCATCGAACAGCAGGTTAGTGATATGTTGTCTAATGGTGTCATTGAGCCATCCGAGAGTAATTATAATTCTGCCATCACACTTGCACCAAAGAAAGATGGTACTTGGCGTTTTTGTGTCGATCTATGCCCCATCAATCAATTCACGAAATCATCCGCACCACCTGTCATAAATGTAAACAGTGCACTCAGCCTACTCGACTCCGCAAAAGTAATGTCATCATTTGACCTTAGGTCAGGGTACTGGCAGGTACCAGTGTTGCCAGCTGACCGACATAAAACCGCCTTCACAACTCCAGAAAAATAACCGATATCAGTTCTGTGCCATGCCTTTTAAGCTAAAGTGCGCACCAACAACTTTCCAGGCCATGATTGTGCACTTGCTAGATGGCTATATCGGGGAGTTCGTCACGGCGTATCTCGACAATGTAGTCGTGTGGTCAAACAGCTGGAAAGAACACATTCACCACCTAGAACTGGTGTTGGAACGTATCGCTGTTGCCAATCTCACCTGCGCGAATCACAAGTGCCACATCGGCAAGACCAAACTAGACTTCCTAGGTCACATTTTAAACGAACATGGCAATAGGCCCAGCGAAGAACACCTACGCCTCGACGAGGAATGGCCTACACCCGTCACGTGCAACAACTCAGAAAGTTTTTCGGTCTCATAAATCGTCTTCGGCAATACATACAGAACTTTGCAACCATCACCACACCACTCACTGAAATCTTGTCAACACAACTGAAATACCGCTGGACAGATGCAGCTGATCATGCCTTCAAGCAAATCAAAACAGAGTATCGCATGTGTAAACACCACTTGTACGTTCAGATGGGTGCCAGCCAGGAGGGCATTGGCGCAGTCGTGTACCAACTCAATGACAACGGAGAGAGGTGCATCATCGATTACGGCAGCGCTAAACTAGGTGCCTTCGAGCGCCGATACGACCTCAACGAGTGCGAATGCCTTGCCATCACGTGGACATTTAAGCGATACAGACACTACCTTGAATACCAACGATTCACGTTTAGGATGGACAACCGCAGCCTGGTGTGGCTACACTAGATGCGCGAATACCGAAGCAAGCTCACTTGCTGGTCAATGTTAATGCAGGGGTTCGACTTCGTTGTCGAGCACGTTGCTGGAGCAGAGAACAAGCTCGCGGATGCACTATAACGCTCGACAGGAGAAGAAGTGTGTACACACGATCCGGACAGTGGGAGAGCATGCTTCAGCCAGAGAACAACGTTCACTTCCATGACAAGCCAACCACACCCCACCTCAACCAAGTAAGCACACCACAAATAGACCTGCAAATAAGTGCGCAACAACTGCGCGCACACATGCACACTGCGCAACAGATGGACACATTCGCGCAACAACGCACACAGGAGTGCGATCGCCGTGCTGTACACAACTACAGAGTCGTCGACGATGTCCTTGAAGTCATGCCCGGGGGTGCAAAAAGACTTGGCGAACATATGTAGCAGAGCCAGTCCGGACACTCGTCGTGCAGTACACGCATAATGACCATCTGGTGGGACACCCCGGCGCCGAGCAAATGTGCTGCAACATCGCCCGGCGCTACCATTGGCCCGGGATGGGACGAGATAGGCGAGTGTTTGTGCGCAAGTGTCAGTTCAAAGCATGTCGCCCCGACAGACAACAACAACAACAACCACGCCTGCCAACAGAACCATTCGACACTGTTGCGCTCGACCTGATGGGACCCTACCCCAAAAGTGTGCAGGGAAGGGGTTTATTGTTGTCGTCACCGATTTGTTTGCACAATGTACAAAGGCCTACGCAGTCAGCTGCGCACGGACACACGCAACTACGAAAGTTTTGGAGTCAGAATTGTTTTTGCAATGGGGTTTCCCCAAGGTGCTCCTGACCAACAATAGTACTCAGTTCACTGGACAACACTGGTGGAGCTTGTGCGAGAAGTGGAAGGTGGACCACTTCACCAGAGCCTTTTACCAACCCAGAGCCAATCCAATGGAATGCCGCAACCAAGAGCTCAAGATCCAGCTGTGTATGCGTGTCGGCGACAACCACACCACCTGGCCTCAACACATACCTGCCGCACTGATCTGCTTGCGAAATCGAACCAACCAAGCCACCTGCAAAACGCCTGCCGAGATCTTGCAGGAGAGGAACCTGGCCAGATCGGGAGAATTGAGCTGCCAGAGGGTCGAACCAGAACCCACACAGGATTGCGCGCAGGTGCAACATCCCTACCAGCACAGCAAGTCCCCAGGATGTCCTATGGACATCCTTTGAGGATATCCGGGTACATGCGATCCTCGGGATGTCCTAGGGATGGATATTTCGGATGTCCGAAAGCTCAGAAAAACCATGTCCCTAGGACGTCCCAAGTACCTCCTCAAAAAGTACATCACATCCCAGGAAGCTCCTTGGAGGATGAATTTGGGTCATCCTAAATTCCTCATCTGGGGAGCTCCCAGGGATGTCCGAGCAGGATCTCCCTGGGATGTCAGAGCAGGAGATCCCAGGGATGTCCGAGCAGGATCTCCCTGGGATGTCTGAGTAGGAGCTCCCTGGGATGTCCGAGCAGGTGCTCCCTGGGATATCCGAGCAGGAGCTCCCACAGACGTAGTGGATGTCTAGGCAAGTTCCTAATATGACCACTAGATAGCTCACGATATTATTTAAGTATACACGAAGTTTGATGCAATTAATTTAGAAAATAATCCATAACATTTACAAATGCCTTAAGAAATTGGTAAATTTATTAATTTCGAAACACATATTTTATTATTACTGGTAGACTTTTGAAAGTTGAAGCATTTTAAAAAATCATATTACAGACGAATTATTTATTCAAGAGATTTTAAGAGGCCACATTAACAATTATGTGTATTTGACTGTGTGTTAAATACTAAGTTTACATATCACCAAAACAAATATATTTGTTTCATTGTGTGTTGAAAACTACTCTTTTAATTTTGCTGCTGGAAGGAGCTGCTAGGGATGTCCCGGGGATGCATTTAGTACAGGTTCCATGGAGCTCCCAGGGACGTGTTTAATACAGGTCCCAGGGAGCTCCTAGGGATGTCCCAGGGAGCTCCTAGGGATGTCCCAGGGATGTCTTTAAGACAGGTCCCAGGGAGCTCCTGGGGATGTCCTGGGGATGCATTTAATGCAGATCCCAGAGAGCTCCTGAGGATGTCTTGGGGATGTGTTTATTACAGATCCCAGGGAGCTCCTAGGGATGTTCCAGGGATATGTATGCCAGACATCCTAGGGATGTCCGTAGGTAGTACTTTTCCATGAACTTCTCCTACATAAAAAGGACTTGAAATGGACTTCCCTAGGACGTCCTAGGGACGACAGTTGCCATATCCTACGGAGGTCCTCAGGATGTCTGTGTGCTGGTAGGGATCAGACACTGTGGGAGGCAGGAGTGCACCAGAACCAGTACGTAACCAAAACTACACCAGCCAACAACAATCAACCGAGAGAGTGACAGTCTGAAGATGAAGTCTACACCCGTGAACATCCACAGTCAGCGGCCCACAAAGACTACTGTGCTGGCCTGGCAGCCAAGTGGAGCAGCCCAAACCGCATTGTCACCAGACTTGACAACTGCATAAACACGGTGCGCACTGGTCCTAGGCGGGTATGCAAGTTCCACCGCGACGAATACAGGCTCGTCGGCGGGGATATCAATACCGAAGCTCGAGCAAGAGGAGAAGAGAGCGTGAGCCACCCACCGCGCACACAGGTACTGCACCAGCGGTGTGGACTTGGAGCGGGGTTGCACAGATTCCCGGCTTCCGGAGGCCGACAGGACATCAGCACACATCACATTACCAACCACCAGTCCCCCTGGACGAGGCAGAGCAGAGGCACCAGCACGAGCCCGGCAGCGACGCCATCATCACCACCACTCTTCACCCTCGACACGCGGACACCCACACAACACAGTGTCATCGGCGCCTAGCGACACCCACACACCTACGGTCCGCTCTTATGGTCGACCTCGCAGCCGTCACAGGAAAGCCAACCACACTGCTTGGCCAGGCCCCGCCTGCAGAGGACACACAGAGGCAGACCCAAGAAGTATGGGGAGGAGAAATGACGAAGACGACCCCATGGCCACTGCCACCACAGCTGATGGTGCTGCCATTCAGGGTGTCCACTACCATGTCGCCGACACCCGGTGTCGCTACATCACACATTTTCATTTATTTATTTATTTATTTATACACTACAAGATTCAGCTCTAGGCCGGTTTACAACTTGAAGTGTTTAACCTTATACATAAATACACATTAATACAACAAGAAGTTCATTTAAAAAATAATTAGTAATAAAATTAAAGAATTGTGCAAAAAAATTTTTTTTACAGTTACATAATAATTTGGAGAAAAAGTGCCAATACTATCACTTGCACTATAATAATTCTAATTTCAACTTGCACTATAATAATTCTAATTTCAACACAAAAAATTTATGTACTATAATCTAACGTAAAGTTCAACTAACAAATAACCAATTTATCTTTGTTCTAATTATTTCTATAATGAAACTATTTGCTGTTCTGTTCCACCAACAACTTTGCATAGCAATTTTTCTTAAAAATTTTTACAGATTTCGTCTTCTTAAGAGATTCTGGCAGCTCACTCCAGTAGTGACTCACGAGATAGTCGAAGGAGTTTTTGAAGACAGTTTTTTCATGCCTAGGAATTTGGACATTATTTTTGTTCCGTGTGCTGTAGGTATGTATTGTGGATCGGATGACGAGCCTGGTGTGCAAATAACTAGGGCTTTGGTAAATAATTATCCAGATGTCACCTCAGGCACCCCGAACCATGGTACCCGGCACAACAGATCAACACCAAGAGCAGCCCATGGCAAACGCTGCATCGATGCGACGCGCAGGCCCACCTGCGGGCCCGACGGCATCACAATGGCCCGGTGGTGTCACATGGGTCTCCAGCACCACGGAGGAGCTCAGCAGCACAGACCCAGGCACCGCTAGTGCCCACACCAGTGGGCGTGCTGCACGGGCCACCGACCAGCCATACAGAGACGAGCAGAGACAGCCTGCCAGCAGCGTGACATCAGCGGTCACCACCACCACTTGTGGCCACGGCCCGGGTCACGCGCTGTTCTATGGACTGAGGGGTGGCAGAAAACGGCTCCTAAGGAAGGGGCATTTTATGTCGGACAATTCAGCCATTTTTGTGCCATCAGCACCAGGTATGTAAGGAACACGCACCAGTGTGTCACCACCCCCTACAGCCTGCGATCCACAAAGTGCAACCCCCCATATGCACTCTCTCATGGGCTAAAATACGCCTATAGTAAACATAAGGTGTATTTTAGCGGTTGAATTGGTCACAAGCTGTTAGCAAGCGTTTGCCGAATCTGTTTGCATTTATAAGAAATCGCTAAATTCAATATTCAGTGAACAGAAATGGCTACCACCATGGAGTTACGAAATTGTGTACTTGCTATTGCCTTATCAGGAATAGAATTGGACTGTATAAAGGAAAATACCATGTACAACATAATAAATTGTAGGAATAAATTTAATTATGCACCTGCATATGTTGAAAAATTGATATCGCATCATTTTATTTTAAAATAACTTAAGTTTCGTCCATATTTCACATAAATACAGTTTGTTTTGATTTCAGATTTGTTCGAAACAAAACAGGAAATTAAAAGAAAAGGTAAACATCCTGTGAACAAACCCTGTAACCGTCCTCCTGCCTCGGTTGCCAGAAACGTGCAAACACCCTCAGCCTGTTTGCAAACACCCTTGTAAACAGGAGCGCTAAAATGCTCTGTTCACAGGTACCGCTACCAATTTAGCCGCTTAATTACGCCTATAGAGGGACGGAAACGCTTTCTGGCTGAAGCCCAATTGAACTTGTGTCAGCCATGTTTTCCATCGTCAAAGCAAAGGGGCGTGGCAGTGTGTTGGTTAGGGATAATTACGTTTATGTGCCGATATTAACAGAAAAACAAAGCTTACGATGCATTGTATATGTCTATGTGGCATGTAAAGCATATAAATACCTCTCTCTATCGTTTAATAATTTAGGAACGAGAATAAATCGTAAATACAGGATGAAAACAATTGACGAAAATGTGCAGGTAGCGAGTAACTGGCTCACAATGCAAATATATAAATTTTAAAAACGTTAAAGTAAACATATGCGGACATAAAATATACATATTACGCATTTCAGTTCTGTGTAATTATTGTTACCTCAGTTTTGTGTATAGTACACTGTGTAAGACTTTGTAAGTTAAGGTTATGTTTATAGGACTACTGGTAAATGTAAATTATAAAACGTCTGAACATATGCAAATAAGCCTGCATTTATATATACAAATTAATAAAAATAAATGCTACATTCTTATTACTACAAGAACCATGCATATTACACGTCAACCACATCAACAGTAAACAACTATGCCATCCACCCTAACCCTATTTAAGAGCTTCGACCTTATACAAATAAATATATACTCGCAATTAGTTTGTCACCATATAGCGAGATCAATTCTTGCCTGCCTCTCTATGCTACCATTCCCAAACCCCTCCTGCACCTTCCAAAACAGTTACCATATCATTCTGTAAAATATTCCTCTCACTGACCTCACAAGCATAGACTGTCTAACCAATTCGTTCTCTTCCACTCCACTTGAACCTTTTCACTGGTGTTTACTCTCCCCCATACCCTCCCTTAGCTATACTCTATCCATTCCAAGATTGCAGCTTGTGTCACTCCACCTGTTCCCGCGTTTGAACGACATTGGCTGTGCAACAAACCGCCACACCACCTCCGCGTGTCTCGCGGGCTGTCAACTGGCGACAAGTGAGGAAACGGAATTGCGCCTCGCTGTGGAGGAAATGGAATCACGATGGACATGGCGTCGTCGCGTAAGTCGTAGTTTATCCATTCCTTGCACATATAGTATTTCATGAGCACAGAGTGATATATTACAGAGGATTAAAAAACGCAACTAAACGATAAAATAACCTATCCCGAACTAAAACACAGAAATTTAGCGTAGGACCTATTTCCTGTTGCAACGACACTGTTAACTAACCAGCCAACCAATGGTCGAGAGCTCAGCTGTGACAGTGTTTATTTCTGCTGCAACCTTAGAATGGATATAATATAGGTGGCAATTTAACCCTCCCCAACCTCCCTCTCTAATCACAAGTATGATCATCCTGGCCAGACTTTCATTTCTTCTTCTGTCATTTAGTGTACTCCATCCCATTTCCTTCAACATTACAGATGGCCTATATATCCCTTCATCCTCCCCATCATACCGCTGCTTCTTCACCTACTATTCACCCATCTCGTTACCCTCGTTGCACCTTTTTCCGTTCCCGCACCTCAAGTTCCATATATTAATCCTTCTCTTTGGCAACATATTCCAGTCTATGCCATACCATACTATCAAGCAGTATGTATTTTCCTTCTCCCAGTAATGAATTTCTTCACGATTCATTAAATTTTATGTTTCGTAAATTTTGATTTGTGTTGATTGTAAACCAATAACTTCGGTACCTACCTTTTATCCTGTCTCATTGCAGCTATCCATAACTAACAGTACAATTTATCTAAACTGTATAAATAAAGCCTATAGTAATTGTAGTATGCTTTTATTTTATTGCTGTAGTGTGTGCAGCCAAACACTGAGATAGGCAAGGCATCACAATATGTTGTGGACTGCCCCAATTTAATACATATTTCATGTTGGCGAGGGTACGAATGTTCTCTGGTGATATATTAATCAGGTGTAGTTGTAATGGACTAGACAAACAAGTACCACAACGATCAATATCCCAAAATATTTCTCACGATTCTCGTACAACCTACATTACAACATGAATCAGCTGACAACGTTTTGACTATCGATAAAATGGCCGACCAATTTCAAATAGGCTTCACTGAGAGCCTTGGAAATAGCTTCTTCCGCCCCTCTATTATTACTATATATCTCGTTGATGGCGACGAGGAAGATAAGCAATAGTACCCATTTTGTTCCATTTTTAAATATAAGTCACGAATTTCAAACAAATTTGTATAAATACAGCATTATAAAATTACATTAAAGTACCAAAACAATTTAGTTTTTTATTTTGTTCACGGAATTGTAGTTTATTGTATAATGTGCATATTGGTACTTCGCATTTCAATTTTTCACTATAGCCCATACATCAATGAAAGCTTGAAATTATTATGATATTAGAAGCAATTCGAATTTTATACCTCCTTCTGAATCCCTAGTCCTGTAACCAGTGACGATACAAGGGATGGCAACATTGCTGCGAATGGAGTTTGTTTTCTTTGCACTCGCATGTAGACAATTTTCATTCTGTCAAATTCAATTGCTTTGTTTTGGTCGCGGTGGTTGGTTTGCTTATTGGAGTGGTGTGAGCAGGGCTAGGTAAATGTACGGTCTAATATTTCGATGAGTTGATAGACAACATTTTGTGATAGTACGAATATGTTATGATGTAAAATATATTTGATAGTACGACGTTTTGTTTTACTTTATTGCTAAATTAAAAAGACGTTAAGTGTCAGCGTTGTCATAAAACCAGTGTTGTCTGCAGGTTTTGACAGCCAGGATCTCGAGCATGTAAACTAGGTAAAAGTTTGTTCATAATCCTAATTACATGTGAATAATTTACGTGTAGCTTATGCTTTCTATGGCATTATATGTTATCATTTTCTTTTAAACTCAACGTTTTGTTGATGTTCTAATCGAAGAAAATATTGACTGTAAAAAAATACAATATTGAGAAAATTGTTAATAAATCAATCTTTTTTTTCTTTATATTGTTGCATGTTTAAAACACTATAATAAGAAATTAAAATTAATATCTATTAAACACTATTAGGCTACCATTTGGTGATCTGTTATCTCCAAATTTGATCCCTACCTGACCTTTCCGTCCCATTCACAGTCAACTCTTCCTTCAACCGCGATAAGTTCCATTCCCTCACCATCCTAACAAGCATAGACTATATACCTCAATTTGTTTTCCTCCACACCCTCTGAAGTTTCTCACTGTTGCTTCTCCTTGCCGTAATGGCCTCTCTCATTTAGCTGCAAACCCAACCTTTTTCTCCATTTACCGTCCTGTACATTCTGTCCTGTCTTTCCTTCTGTCTTTCAGAGGACTCCACCCCATTTCCATCATCGTTGAAGGCCTTAAGGTATGATTCGTAAGGCACAACTCACGAGACGCTAGCCACACGACCGTGCGTTGCTACGTACTGTGAATGCGCTTAAAGATTTGTTGAGTCCCGCGTGATTCTAGCAGATTGTGTGGAGGACAAGTCCAGTTGCAGCGGTGCACATTGTGTAGGATGTTTCCATTGCAGTCACGAGCAGAGGAAGGAATATTTTGTGAGTTCAATGACGTGCATGTTAGAATCCACTGACCTGTGTATTCTCAAGAATTATTGTTAGTTCTGTAGACAAAACTGGAGTACATTTTCTTCTTACAAAAATAATAGTTTAGCCAGTTTTCCAATAATAGCATTTCAAAGTCCAAATTGTGAAAACATGTTTATTTATGTCAGGATATCATTGAATGTGTATGTTATCTATTAATGCCTTGTGCTGTTCGAGGCACAGTAAAGTGATGAAAACAAATATTCACTGACATAGCCTATATGTGTAAAAATGTTTGCAAGTAGTGTAAATTTCTAAGTGGAAAAAACTGTGTGCATGTGTTACATGTTACACCTTGAGATACAAGTGAAGTAAAATGCTGGCAATCTCAAATAATTTTATTGAACATTATGTCTCATATTATCAAAAAGTTTAACTTACATCTTTCTTCTTAATTTTTTTTACTTAGATAAAACTATATTTATGGTATATATAGGCGGTTCTGGATAAAATGAGCACTATAAATAGCCCTGTAAATTTATATTTTCAGAAAATTCGTATCTTTCCGCACGTAACGGCTAATGAAGGGAAATGTCTATCTAACCTCTCTGGACACGTCACTTGATGTTTGCGTGTGTAAGATAAATTGCGCTGTCGGTAACGATCATTATAGTTTGATAAATAAATGTTCATTAACCACGCAAAATTCACGTATATGTTGATTTCAATTGATTTTAGTTTAGTGTTGTTGTAGTTAAGTAAGAAAATACAAGGAACTATTTTCGGCAAATCGCTGCCAACAATACAAGCAGTAAGGGGACCATAGTTAATGTTAAATCACATGCAGTAACGTCTAGTGATATTTTGCGAAGGTTAAAACTTTTAGTGCTCACTTTATCCCGAACGACCTATATCAACTTTTCACAAACAAATCTCAACTCCAAAATAAATATGGACTGACTCAAACACTTTCCCTTGTCGAGTTTTGTTTGTACACGTACTAAGAAAGGAACCCAATTTTCTGATACACCTCTTGAATTTTAACACTTGTCACTCCATGCTTCAGGTAAACAAATCTGCTGTCTTTTGGTGAAACTTGATAAATTCTTTTGCACTTTCTCTTACAAAATGAAATTTCAAATCAGTATAATTCTACATTTCAGACTTAGCAGAATATGGTACCTGACAGGTTGTTCCTTAGTTATCTTGTCTTACAATGCATGGTTAACCAGGTATGCCACTTCTTTAGTAAACTTCTTCCTCGATAGTGTATTGTGAAACAACACTGTTTCTTGGAATGCTACAACTGCTGCTCCTGCTAAGATAATACTATATCCAGTGCAAGATTTTCGACCAATCTTATTTGGAAAGTCTACATCACAAAAGAGTTCTACCAATTTCTAGTTAACAGTAACACAGTTTCAGATATTTTTTAATTTTCTTTAATATCTAAATACATACAGCACTTCCATCCAATCATTCATCCTAGGCTCATTGCATCTGTGTCTGAGCTTATTTACATCAAGTACTCTCTTTCTCTCTGTTTCATTCTCTTTTTCTTTTGCTCTCTCTACCTCTCTTTTCTTTCTTTTTCTTTTCTCTGTATCTCTCTCCCTTTTTCTCTCTCTCTTCCTTTCTCTTCCTTTCTGTCTCTTTCTCTTTCTGTCTCCCTCTTTCTCTCACTTTCTCTCTCTCTTTCTCCCTCTTTCTCTCTTTTTCCTCCCTCTCTTTCTCTCTCCCTTTCTTTCTCCATCTATTTTTTCTCTCTTTCTCCCTCTTTCTTCCTTTCTCTCTTTGCCTGCTTTATTTCCATACAAACTCTTATTAATAGACACCTGGAAATTTTGCGGATTCAATGACCAGCCGGTTAGACGCCATAATCCTGTGTATATTCTGTCCTCTGTACCAATGAGTGGCCAGTTGCATATGTGAATAGGTAGAGTAGGAGTCAGTGAGTATTTTCATGCAGGTCTGCTATTGGTTCACAGCCCTCAAAGAAGAGTTTCAAGACACTGACCCAATTATGAAAGTAATTTCCATGTACATGAGATTGAAGACTATCATCTTCTCAAGTGAATTCGCAAAATTTCCGGAACTCTACTTATTAAGCTTGGAAAAGAAATTCTGCCTCTGCTGCGCTATTCAAAATACAACAGTTGCTCAATTGAGGAATTCTTGTTCTTACCCATTTTCCACACCTAAGGATATGAGGATTCTGCAGGACTTACATTTTAGAACACAACTAAAAGTCTAAAAAAATCAGTAGTGTCTGGGATTCATTTGAGTAAAACCAATTAGCTACAACCCCAGTCATTAGCAGTTAGCCTTTCCACCCTTCCATTTGGATAACGTTTTGCCTTTAGTCTTACTTTGTTGCATGACTTGACACGTTATGGCATATTCTACTAAACCCAGTTTGTAACTTAACTGATTTATATTTAACCTGAAAAACTTGCGAAATTTTTTGTTTTTCACTAGATGTACGTTAATAAGAATTTTATGGAATTCTTCTTTGTGTCTTAGTTTGAACATGTCATGTCTATCACAATTCTTGTTGCTGTACTTCAATAACAACTGTATAAGTTCATTATTTTCTCCCAGCATTAACCATATAAGAATGTCACTTGCATCCATTACTGGGTGGAATACAACTAATAAAATTTACATGTTGCGACTACATTCGTCACATAGTAATTGCTGTTTTCAGCCACGCCTTATGAATTGATCAATCGCAAGAGCCGTACGGCTTTGACTATGCTGTCTGAATCGTGTCTTAGGAACCATACCTTTAGTTTAAGTTATTTTTCACTTCATCCTGCCTTCTTCATTTATCCATTACCCACCTCACTGCTCTCGTTTGTACCTTCTACAACAACTGCACTTCAACCTCCACATATGGGTCACATTCTGCTGCAGCATATTCTAACATTGTGTAATACTTTCATCTGACTCCCTTCAGCACCCGTCCCAGCATTCGTACCCAATGCTCTCTTTCCTTTCATAACCTCTCTCTACCGGTTTCCTACACCTAAGGTCATCTTGTAACTTTGCTGCCTCTGCTATCTCATGCCCATCTCATCTGTGTAGGTATGCCCCTCCTGACCACTCCTGGTTGTAAACCTCACAGTCTTAAGGCCCTGGCACAATTGGCGTTGGTGGTTGGAGTTGGTGTTGGTGACACTTGAAGTACAGGAAAGCATATGTGACATAGCACAACAGGCGGTAGACGGTAGGTGGTTGACGGTTGATGTTGGTGGTTTGTCCCAAAATCATTTAACTCGCAGTTGGTGGTTAGTGTTGGTGTTGGTGCGAGTTCAAAATATTGAACTTTTTACCACCAACCGGCCAATCAGAGAGTGTGTTGCCACCAACTAGCGAATCGGAGTGTGTGTTGCTGTGTACTGCTACTGACCAATCAGGAAGTGTGTTGTAGATACCACCACAAAGCATAACAACACATGTTTTGAAAAAAAGAAAACAATACAAAACGATGGCTGAAAAGACTGGTATTGACATAGGATTATTAATTTGTGCGGTATGTCAGAGTCCACCCGTCTTTAACATAAAACACACGATATACAAAAATAAATTCCTAAAAGCAAAAACATGGAAATAAATTTCCGACATTGTAGGAACAACTTGTAAGTTCAAACAGTGGTAGACGATTTTTTGTTTCAATCACATGTGAACATTCGCAGATGTAAACATTCCCAAATATAAACAATATACCATTTTACAGATTTACTGCCACCTGGTGGCTTGTTCACTAAACAGTAAACTCGCTCTTGCCAACAGTCTATTGTGCCTTGGGATGTGTCGCACACCAACCATCAACACCAACCACCAACACCAACGCCAATTGTGCCAGGGCCTTTAGTCTAATGCACACTTATCTCCATCTCGTACTAGGTTTAAGTGACGTGATGCAGAATCTAGCAATAAGTAAATTATTTCTTCAGCTCTTTGTCTGTCTAGGCACTGTTTATTTCAGAATACTCCCTCTTTGTATGCTTGTTGGAAAAAAAGTTGTGTGTGCATAAAAATTGTTTACATTAAACTTGTAACTTGCAAGAAAGATAATAAAAAAATTCAACGTACTAGCTAGCAAGCATGTCCTTCTATGCTAGCCACTAGTATGCTCCGTAATCAGTCACACAACACAAGCTCATGGCAGGTCGAGGTGAGTAAGGTGTTCATCTTCTTGTGCAAGAATGTTGGCTGTTGTAATATTCATTTGATTCTATAGGATTCTAGCTAGTATGCTAGTTAGTGTTTATTTTCTTGTGTAGGCTACATCTAAAGGCATTTTCAAAAGTTAATGTGAGAGTAAGGTAGGTGAGACAAAATTTCAGCTTTGTTCTAAATTTACTCCAAACCACAATGAAGTGGAACTAAATGCATTGTGTTCAAAATATTGAAGAAGCAAACATGCAACAAATTTTATATGCAGCCTAATATAAATTAAATAATGCAAGAGTGTACTGTGGACGTCGCATTTAGCAAAATATTTAACATTTATGAAATGTGTAGGTATTTATTTTTTTGTTCGCACTATATTAAAATTATGAATAACATTAATGTGTTCGTCAAGTCCTGGTGATCTACGAAATCTGATCATATGATTGAGAAAATCTAACCTACTCCAGTGAGCTTTTGAAAACATCATTTAAATGCTTACCTTCCTGTACACGGAAGATGCCTGTGTGCACCAGGCTTTACTCGCCCATAATCTATTTGTTTTTAATTGTATTATTTTGTACTATATGTACCAGTAGTAATGTTAAGGTCAATTTGGCAAGTATAAAGTATACACACAAATAAACCTTAAATGAAAACTGTGGCTAGCTAAAACCATAAACATGTGTTGACTATTGTAAAAGTTGCAAGGTAGATACTTAAATTCAAGAGTTTTGTAAATTTTGAAAACATGTAAATTTTGTAGACTACTAGTTTTGTCAACAAACAAAATTGTCCTTTTTCCAGTAGTCGCCAAATCGTAGTCTTCATGCATATTAAATTCTTTTGAATTAAAATTTTTATGTATAAAAGAAGAATCTCAAACTAAATATGTGTATACATATATTTTTAAGACCTATTGATTGTAATTTAATAAGTAAGTAGCCTTACTTTTTAAAATTTGCTCAGGAGCAAACTCATGTATTTTATTTTTATGCCAAATACTGATAATTTAGTTCAAGAAAAAATGTTTATACCAATTGATTTTTCGTAACTTGTCACAGTCAAAATTTGATATATCAGTTTCAAATTTGATGTTGAGATATAGTGCAGAAAATAACCTTTCAGTGTTTCATAGATGCATTTCAATATTGTTCAGTTGCAACTGTATTTAAGTTATGGGGTGAGAGTGAGGACTTCAGAAGTTTACTCATGTTTTTTAGAACTTCCCCCCCCCTTCCCCTGATTCGTGAGCATGTTTTTTTTTTGTGTCATATCATTGTTAATAAGGAAGAGGAATAAAATAAAAGCTTTACTTAATGACTTTAAGTACTTATTTTACTGATTTGACCAATCAGTAGTTGCCTAGAGTAAAATGATAAATTTTGTGTTGAAGTAAAAAATGTTGATACAAAACATTGTTTCCCTGTAGGCAACTGCTAATAGGTCTGATTGGTAATGTAAGTACTTCAAGTCATTAAGTGAAGTTTATTTTATTTCTGTCCTTCATTGATAGTGATATGACAAGAAACACATGCTTACGAACGGGCATTCTGAAAGTGTATATGAACTTCTAAAGTCGTCTCACGAACTCCTCATAAATGCAATTGCAACTATATAGTAATGTTGCTGTAAGGACACATAACTTTAGGCAGATAATCACAGGGGACATTATAAAGGGCCCCACTTTAAGTTCACCAATTTTTCAGTTTTCCATGTAGGCTACCATTACGAGAACATCTCTCGAAAAATGTGTGGTATCAGTAGCTATATTATTATTAAATATGTATTCGTAAAAATGCCAATGGACAGAGGTTTTTAGTATCTTTTAGTGTGATAAATTATGGGCGAAAATTACACTTTTAATTATTAGTGTTTTTTATTTATAGCCAGCTCTTGACAAGAATTGCAATGCCTATAATTTTCTGCTGCTGTACCCCATTGTGACCCCTCTCTGCCCCCCCCCCCCATATGTTTTTTCAGAAATATACACACAACTTTCCAACTTTTTTTTTCACTGAATTTTTTTGTTTAGATAGTACCCCGTTCTGTTGAAAAATTAAAGCCTGAAATATGCTTTTGATACTTTTTACAGGTGTAGGCCTACCACTAATTAATGTGGAAGGTCACCCCTTACATTTAGTTCTCATTTACAAACCAATACATTTTTATTATAAACTCCCATTGCGTGTAAAAATGTCAACATTATTTCCATTGAAATTACTGAAAAGTTTTTGGTTATAGCTCTGTAAGGTGTACAAATGCCTTCTGATTTGGTCGCAGTTTTTTATGTGTGCATTATTACCAGATTACTGAATTTGTGTGCGTCTATTTATCCTTTAAAAATTAATATATTCCGTGATTTATTACACCGCAATTATTTTTAATGGAATTCTGATTTTATTGAAAAATTATATACTGTTTAAGAAAACTAAATAAGTGTTCCGGAATAACCTTATAAGTAAAAAAAAAACATTAATTCCAACTTGGTTTGTGATACCTTTCTATACTGTTATTTAGAATATTTTGTTCATCAGAATTTCTGTAGAATATGACTGTAAGTGTGACAGGGAGTAGTAACACTAGTAAGCATTTTTGTGACGTTCACATTTAGGAATATTAATGGGCAATGCAGTGTTTTTCTACGGGATCTCCTGTTTCTCTTGGCCGTTCATTTCACGGCTACTTATCATACCACTCACCAGAATTGAAAACTTTGCAAAATGTTGATATTCACGTAGAAATAAAATTTAGTGCTATATCAATTAGCTAAAAAAGAAATTATAATTTATGCATAAAAACATAGTAGGCCTATAGAAGAAATTGTATTTGCAAACCTAGCCACAGTATGTATAACGTACCGTGCTTTTGCTATTATCAAAGCGTTGTCATGTGTCACACAAAGAAAGAGTGACGTATTTAACATTAAGAAATAGGATTCTTTACCTATCTTGAAAGGAGTAATTTCAGCAAAGCTGTGTTTTTAAGCTCCATGAGTATCTAGGACGCACCATACAGATAAGTACACAGTTGTTTGTTCTAGTATTATCAACACTGCTGTCAGAAGTAAATGCCAGACTGTCAACATAACGAGCAGGTGCCCATTTTGACACGATAGAACACGGAGATATGGCATAAAACTACTTTACATTTTGTTTTCCTGCACTAAATATTACTACTACATGGTAGGACCTAACATATGTCACATATTTTTTAAAATCCCTTTGCTATTGTGTTTTCACTGTCTGGAAAATTAAACACTGGGAGGTAGCTTACATACTTAATTTACTTTACTTTTTGTGACACATTTATTTTTCGTACAGATTTATAGCTTGGATTTCAAATCCATAGATAAGTCATTTACCCAGAGGTGCCCATCCCCCGAGTAAGCATGACGCGACCCCCCCTTAACGAAATTTGTAAAGTTCCCATACAAAATAATTTTGCCGATACCCTGAATAAAAAGAGGGGTCCGGGGGTCCTCCCCGGGAAAAATTGTGATTTTTAGGTACAAAATGGTGCTATTTAAGCACTTTTTGAATCTAAATAGTAATATAGGCTACATACGGTAGAAATCTTAATATTTTTAAATATCTAATTTATTTCGGTGAACAATTTTCACAACGTTATCTTTATCAAACCCGGAGCCTTGTACCCTTTGTTTTGGCACCACTAATTATTGGGTGCCCCGGGAATGCAGACTCCCAGTTTATGGCCATTAAGGTAAGCACGACTCGCCTAACCACGATTATTGGTTATCCAAGCTTCTCGTCCTCTGCTTTACCACAAAACATTGAGTATCTACTGTGTATTAGTATTAAGTATGCCATAGAAATAAGAAAATATAAAGAAATGTTGCACTAGTGAATTGACTATTTACTGATTTCAGTTATACCGCTCAGCAATTAATTTACTTAAAAATTGTGACTTTTCGATGCCAGCCATTGCAATATGGCATGTAAAAGAGATGCGTAGAAATCATATAATTTTTCTTTGAACAACCACCTAGCTAGCGCGCCAAACATCCAACCGACAGATAAATGCATCGAAAGTCACTCTACTGTAAAGCTTTTGTTATTCATGTCCTCGCCCACCAGTACTACGGGGCAGCAAAATAACACGAAAATCTATTTATTTTTTTTTCATATTTCCTTACACCTTAATAGATAATTTTATTTTTAATAGATAATTTTATCAAGTATTTCCCTAACTCAAGTACCAGCCTAGTCAAATTAAATACCAATAAGGATTTCCAATCCACGAGTTCGAATTCGAACCCTGGCGAAGTCGTCACATTTTCAATCTTTTTTTTTACCTGTTCCGGACTATCAATTTACGGTCTTATGAAAGGACAGCTGCATGGTACATATTATCTTTACAATGCTTTCAAAAGTTGGAGCGAAAATAAAAGACGATTAAAAAAGTTACTGTAAAAATGTAAAAACTTAAATTGTTATTAACATGCTTACATTACTTATTGATTTGTATAAATGGATGGGTGTGAATGGTATCTTAATGAGAACTAATATAAATCAAAAGTTTCATTACAGATTTGTTAGCAAATTCATATAAATTATTTATTATTCTAGTTGATGGGGGGAAGGGGTGCAGCTCCCTGCAAAGTTTCAATTATTTTAATAATTTTTATTTTTGTACGAGATTTTGTTTGTTTTGTAGGCATACTTTGTGACTATTTTGTACAGTAATGAAAATGTTCTAGCTTTCGTAGTTTATGTATAATGGCATGCCAAAACCAAAATTTGCGTAAAACGGTTTAATACAGGAAACTAAAACCAACTGACACAAAGCCATGAAAAAGTTCCCATTGAAGAACAGTGTTGCAGGCTACGTCTAGACATAAATAAAAACCACGTAAAATTTTTTTGTAAACTGAAAAATATTGCTGAGTTGTAAATAAAAATTTGTTTAATTTGTGTACTTTTTTCAATACAAAAAATTTCAATGCAATGTTTTTAAATATGTCCATTTGTAGCCTGCCACACTGATCTTCAGTGGAAATTATTTTGTTTCTTGAAGTCAGTTGCTTTTAGTTTCTTGTATAAAACCATTTTATGCAAATTTTGGCAGTTACTTGCCATTATTCAAGAACTATGAAAGCTAGAAAATTGTCGTTACTGTGGAAAATAGTAACAATATATGTCTACAAAACAAACAATGTCGCATGTAAATATAAAAATTATTAAAATAATTAAAATTTTGCGTGAACACCCCCTTAAAAATAAAAGCACTCAAAATTTCAATGAAGAACGTTTTCTGAACTTTAAGTGATGTGGCAACAAACAATGTGTGGCATAAGCCCTGTAATGCAATCTATGATTAAGACAATCTACGGCATGCATTTTTTTTTCGTAATCCTCTGTATTTATATTCAAATTTAAGCGATGAGACTATAATTTTATGACTAAACCAACTGCATAAAACATCGATGAATTTCGGTCAAGTGGTTTCATATTATCATATGATGCTCCTGTGTAAAGTCTCTGTTAAAGATGTAAACCCAGCAACGAGCCGTAATCATCCAGCACGATTCCCACTTGTGAAAATCTTGGGGATCAAACCCGGTGTGAAGCGACCAGCCTGCGCTTGGGGTATACTTTTTCAATAAGTCAGTTGTATTTCCAGAGTCTCTGCTGTTTGTTTGCATAAATAATGCTAGCTAGTGTTACTGACACTTCAGAACCAAGAGCTGGTCAGCCTAGTATCAGTTAGGTGTAGGGCAGGGATGATGCATTTATTAATGTCAAAAGCCCCAGTGTGTTGCCCGGCCACCCTATTTTAAGATATTGCCTGTAAATGATTAAAATTCTAGTGTTTCTACAATTTTTGTAAGGCAATAATAATTGTTTCAATATGATGGTTCCATGTTTGTTGTCGTAAGCCTAATAATTTTCTAAGTAAGTCATTTAGTTAAATAATGTAAAGATTATAATTTTGCTGAACAAGAAATCACATAGAAAACCCACTCTAAATGTAAAACCGCTATTGGTCCTGGCGAAACAGTACAGTAACAGAAAACCGCGTCTGGATGCAGTTCCTAGTGATAAGATTTCTCATTGAAGTATTTTAATGTTAAATAATGTGTTCTCAAGTTTTGAATAAGTTATTGTTCTAAGTTCTCAATGTTCTGATGACACGTAAATTTAAAGTAAATATGTCTTGTGTGAACTTTTCTGAAACGGCATGAAATTTCAAGCAATTTCTGACTCTTGGACATTTTGCAAGAAATTGATCCTTTAAAAGTTATTGCAGTTGGCAAGTTTTGGTATTTATTTTGAAAATATGTAGATGAGTTGAGCTAGCCCGGCCATGGTGCTGCGGGGGCGATACCGATAGGGGTTCACAGAAGGTACTGCAAGGTGTACGGCTGGCAATGTCCGATGCCGAGATTTTATTTAATATAATTTTTATTGTAATAATTATTTACTAAAATATTGAAATACGTCTTTAAAGTCAAAAAAATTTACTGATTTTTCGGTGATTTTGGTTTGTTTAATTTGTATCCAGACCAGTTATTTAATCTTGCTAGAAGGTTATAGAACATTCTAACTGGAAGGTAGGACACCATTGTGGTCGCTTGTTGGTCACTTTTGTTCTCGACTGCCGAAGAAGCCGGACGTGTGCCGTGTTGTGCAAGGTTCGCACGTGGTAAGCCGAGGGGCGCAAACAGTAGCCATGGGGCCGCGATGGAAGGTGGTGAAAAGACTTGCTAGAACTTTTAATTATTAACCAGTTTTACTTCTATTTGATGTGAATTTACAGCTGTATCAACCGCGTGGCCGGCCCACTATCGGTTCATGATTTGAGTTTAGCACGTGTTATTTTTATTTTAGTTGGTTTTCCTTTTTAGTTCAGTTGTCTTCAATTTTAATTTTATGTTGTATAAGAAGTTTGTACGTACCGATGTAAGCGCGGTTGCGTGATTTTGTGACAAAACAAAGTAATAAATATGGGCTGTTGATCTAACCACGTGTTTGAATGCCGTTATGCATACGTCCATCCTTCGATACCACGAACCCTGAGATAAGAGCAGCTCTCCACTTAGACCGGAGCATATATGAGGACTGATCAAATTACTATTTTTCTTTGTAGAACATTGTAAGCAAATAAGTGAGGCTAGTAGCGTCTTCTGTTGGCGCTGGGAGAAGAAGAGGCAGCGAGTGCCACCACATTTGGCGCTGCAACTAGTGGGGCTAGTATCGTCACATCAGCCAGGTGCAGTGTGTGCAAGCCCAGCGAGTGCCACCACACCGGATTGTCTTTGTTGTACCCGCTACACCAACCCAGCCGCCGGAAAATAATCTGAGAAAAATTGTATCGTCATTTATACAACCGAGTACTGATTGATGATCTTGTTAATTAACTCACTTCTCCGATTTTCTTTCGGATGTATTTCCTTCTTGGAACACTGTCTTCTCGACCTATGGCTTCCAGCTATCACAATCGCAGTTATTAAACTGAATTATTATGTATTTGACAACCAAATTTTTAGTTTTGTAGGCATGCTTTTTCCTGCAACGTTCCAACCATTTTGGACTGTCTCACTATTCCATAGCACAATAGTTCTAAACGCCTATATTAAAAATTTTTGTTGTTTTTGCATAATTTAATTTTGCAAAAAATGATGCACTGATAACTCTCCTTAAAATATTAAAACACTATCGGAGAAACATGCATCCCCACAAGATATTGACAACTCAAAACAAATGTTATTGACGCTTACATGAACTATACTTGTCTGGCAGAAACCTCTCCAGACATGCTTGAGGACTTGGGACAGTGCTGGCCATTTCTTGTAAAATAAGGTGTTGGCAATAACTCTGCCACATTCCTTGCAGAGAGAGAGAGAGAGAGCTTGCTCGTCATTGTAGGTACTATTGGACAGATGTGCGTCACGTGGGCAGGCGCGTCGAAGCGAAATTTTTATGTTGCGGGGGGGAGGAGCAGAGTAAGAAAAGTTTGAATTATTTTAAGGTGCAAAAGGGTGCAATTTAGATGTTTCCGAACAGAAAAATTGGCCATAAAGCAGCCATAAGGTTTGTTTTACTCGCCTTGACCTGGCATCTCTTTGTGCTCTTTCAGCTCCCGGGACACTCTTAGGCGTTTTACTCACCGGAAACAAAATGGTGGGGGTCCGTTTTATTCGCCACGTAAAGCGCCTCCAGGTCAAGTAGGTCATGCTCCCGCCGCTCCACCTCGCGAGGTAGAATTGTGGGGACAAGTCGTCTGCTAGACGTTTTCGCGCCAGTCTGCTACATCGTGGTCTGTTAATGTTCGTAGTGATATAAATGAGAATAACTCATTATTCCAAACAACATTGGAAAATGATGGAAATATTATAGCCGATGATGAAGGAATTGTGTTATTTACAGCAGAATGTAGTTATTTATTTTGTACATGATGATTCTTCTTTCTCTATTATATTCCCGATAACTTCTGCTAGTTCGGCCATCACAAAAATAAATGCACGCACGCACTAAAGCGTTTTCCTTCGCCCTTTCAGAGTACAACTTCCTCTGACCTGGGTCAACATTGTTCCAACTCCAGGGAGACGCGAGAGACGCTGGGTCAAGTGCGAGTAAATAAAATTACAAATATAATAACATATACCCCAAACCTTTGGGAAGGGGGGAACAAACTTTTTTCTTACACAAATGAGTGACGGGGGACAACCTCCCTGCTGCCCCGGCACCACTGTACGTTGGTTACTTAGTACTTCTCCTTTCTCTCGAAAACCAACATCACCCCCCTCCCCTCCCTCCCTCACTCAATTTTACACATCACCCTCCCTTCCTCAAGTAGGCA
>PNEQ01027381.1:80720-93735 GCA_003012365.1 Medauroidea extradentata | reverse complement strand
GAATTGCCACTTTAGTGGTTTTGTTACCAGTTACTGCGATTTCAGATAATCTACTACCGGTCAAGTTCTGTAACTTATACGTTAATTAAACAGGGAGGCGAAGACAGTTTAAACTGATACTAGTAAATTGGAAATTTTCTTTTCTATTGATAAGATAGGTCTCCGGTGATTATTCCAGTGCCATTAGTGGTTTTCTTTACACTTCTGTTGGCAACACTGGTCACCGGCAGTTGATTTTTACAAGCTACACGAATTGAATATATTGGCAAGTTCCCGCGCTGCACGGTAATGCTGCCAAGTGAATATTATCGTTTATTATTTAATTTGGTTACTGTGCGTTGAAATGTACCATTATTAGCTGCGCTTTCTATACTAGGGATTAAAAATAGTATTACGAGACTAAAAACCATCAATGAAACGGAATCGTGTAAACGCAAGTGTTGTGTACGTGGATTACGTGCTAAACCTTCTCCAGCAGTGTTTTTACTTTTCAGCAACGATGTGGCCACATCAGAGAAGGTAAGCCGACACCCGAAATTTGCGTAATTTAACATGTTTGTAATCTTATTTAAAATTTCTCTTTATTCGAATTTTTTTTGTAAATGATACAGAGTTAATTTCTGTAAGTTAATGGTGTTTTGTGCTCTGTTCTCATAAACATATCTAAACTATCCTTGTGAGATCGATTGTTGACAGTAATTTTTATGTAGGCTACTTTTACAATGAAACATTTTGGAAACCCAGTTGCCGAAGGAAGCCTAAAGGCTACGCTACAATTGGTGTAGCACAGGCACACATCAAACGTGTACATATAAATCTCGTAAGCTACATTTATCGCCGCACACGCGGACAGATGTTCGGGATGTCTCCACAAAGTGTGATGGAAATTATGTATGGTATATTATTTGTTTGTGTGTTTGCAGCAATAGTAAATAAATTGTTTACTTTGTACATTAGTTTTTGTAATCAATGATCTCCCAAATTAATAATTCGTAAATTTCGCAAAATGCCACCCTCGTTTACATAAACTAAACATGTGGATAGAGACCTTATACAACTATAGTCAAGTTCATTCCAAACTAATCGATAACCAAGATCCACACGAACTCGGCAGTATCCTCATTTTGATTGGCGGCGCACACGCACAGGCCACATAATAATTTGACTTTTTACCAAACTTTCTGTGCGCCGATCCTGTGCTGTTTTTTCTGTGCGCGCAATTCAGCATTGTAGCGTGTGGCATTTGGAAACTGTGCTTGTGCTATATTTTGTGTTAAATCAATTGTACCTTTAATTATACTGCAACTAACTTTGAAAATATGCAATGTTGCAGAGTTAGTATTACTAAGGCTTTATTGGCAACTGGGATTCCAAAGCTTTTCTTTGTAAAAATACAAACATTGTTCAACAGTGTTGATGGCAGGATATTAAACGAAGGCTTTATGAGAGTGACGATTATAATAATGCTCACGCCTCAAGATCGGCCACATCACCAGCCGTTATTTCCTAACGGCAACGCGGCATATTAACATGACAATCTGACCGACTTCCTGGCTGGCTCCTTGGTTTTATCTTAAGGTATCAGGTATCCCGACATATTGTCATATTGCCTTCACGCATCCTGATAAAGAATCTTTGACACGACACGTGATACCATAACAGACAGCTACCATACAAGCCATTACGGTACGATTTCCGTTACGTCAGTTGCTAAACTGGCTGCCAAGCTTACTGCCACGGAATATTCTTTTTAGTCGGTTTTATTATTTCTCCGTTTATCTATGTTTAATGGGGTTTTCGGTATTCCGTTACAATATTTCGAGTTTTAAGCCACCCCCACCCCCCTTTCTTTCCCTTTTTAAACGCTAAAATCCTGGTAGTCGCAAATATGATTAGTAGCTTGCCTTTCAAATTAGGTCACGCATCGCCACTGGTGTGTGTACCTACACACACAATCCTGAATATCGGATAAATTATAACTATAAATAAAATGTGTATTTTTCCTATCAGAATTAAATTCACTCGTAAATATATACGAATAATTAAATTTACTTCACGTACATAAGTCATGCAATTACTAGAATTATTCCTCACTACAGGCCATTGCAGGTTACTTTCGCTTATTCCTGAGAAAAAACATTATCTGTTACACGTTCCTTTATTTTAGGCTCCTCTTTGTACGTTTTTATGTGGTCTACACTGGCATAATATCTGTTTATTTACTATGGGTGCACTGTGCACTTATTGCATTCAAGATTTTACTAGTTTGCCTGGTATTGTAGCAGTTTTTTGTGAGTACAGAATGGTGAAGTGTATTAAAGGAATAACCGTCAAAATTACTAATGCCATTTTATTTTGCTTTGATCTTAATAACCATAGAAACCATACTAAGAGAAAGTGAGGAACTAAGCAGATCTTAGTACCGTTAAATTTTTCAGACACCTTTAGAAATTATCCCTATAGAACTATGTAACGTAGTTTATTATTTTTTATAATTGGAACATCACAAACACGTAATCTAAGAATAACCGTACAGGGATATATTTAAGAAAGAAGTACATAAAATCACGTCCCTCCCACTAAACTAACCCTTAATAAGCTAATTTTTGAGAGTTTATGCAATAAAATGATGTACTCTACACAGTCATAAGTCTTACTTTCAAGACGTTAATTATTAATTTTTCCCTGCAACTAATTTTTTTGTATTAATACGAAAGCACCCAAATATATATACTATATTGCCAAATGTAAATATGTTTTACAACGCTGACATGTTACTGTAGTCTGTATTGGTAGGATAACTCAAGAAAATATTAAACTGGAGTGATTGGTGAAAATTGCCCTGATTGCACAGGGTGCTAGGATCCTTCAGTCATCTATTTGTCTGTAACAAAACAAAACATTACAACTTCTTTAAATGAGTTATAACACGCCACCGTAATCAGGAAGGCACATAAGGATATTTACTTGCAGTGGGGAGAGAAAAACCTTAAGTTTTCACCATTACACAGGGACCAGCATCGAGTCTACGACCTTCCGCGTAAGTCACTCACTACCACTTTGCGAATCGCGATTTGTTCGAGACTATAACCCCCTTTGAATTAATCTAGTTAGAGGGGTCTTAACGCAAAAAGTTATTGTGTTACAAATGTCCACAACCTCGAATGCACGTCACTGTTTTGTAGGTAAAAATACGTAATTGCGTTGTGTGATCTTTGAACGATTCTTGCAATGGTTTCGTATTATAAACATAACAGTTCTTGGACATACGCCATTGTGGGCGAATGTAAAAAAAAATTGTTATGTTTGCGATTGCGTTGTGTACTACCTTTTAATACTTCTCCTAACTGCATATTCGCGTGGTGTCTCTGCCATCTTGGTTGAAAACGTTAGAGCTAGTACGATCTTATTTACGTGCTCAGCTGAAAACAATTGTTTTTAGCAAAACAACAGAGCGTTTGTATTGTGTTACATATGTTTTCCGTCATAAACACGTAGACCTACAGTAGTTTTGCTGTATGATATTGTATTCTACTCTGCTGTCTGCATTTATATTCCTCCGCTATAATCACAACATAACATAGTCTGTGATAACAAAACTAATATTCAATTGGATCTCTAAGTAATTTCAAAACGTACAGAATATGTCGAAGGCACATACTAGTATGAAGCTAACCTATTACTCTTCTGTGGTATGAAGCTGTATAGCAGACTCTTGCTCCATGCTATACAGGATAATTCGGGAAGAAAGGTACATGCTTTGAGGGGTGGTAGTACTGGTGATTCTGAACAAAATGTTTCTAATAAACATATGCTCTTTTCTTAACCGTTTCAGAGAAACCTAATGAAAACAACAAGGAACGGGATAAGTGCAGGTGACGGAAAATCACGCTACTGTTATCTTATGTTGTGTGTAATTTTGTACATTTCCACACGGTGGCGCTCTAAGCATGGTGCAGTTGTTTACCTCAGTCTCAGTTGATACCCTAAGGGAGGGAATCAACATAAAATCAAGATGAACTTTAGTTGCAGATCAAACATTTAGGGATTTAAATGAGGAATTGGTCTTTTGAGCTTATTAATGGCCGTGATGTATCCCATCACCATTTTTTTCTCTTAGACCTTAAAATCAATACAAATACAATAATCATAAATGACAAATAGCATGACTAGAACCCTCCAATATTATAATAATTCTGAATATGAGAAGAAAAATATGTGACTTACTTTTACTCAACTTTAACTCCAACATAATAAATACTACAATGGCTTCCTATAGCCTAAGCCTAAAAAACTGCTGTTGCCCAAAAATGACATCACTGTCTGTCTGTCTGGAAAACTACTGTGTTTTGTTTCGTCTCTTCATTGTGTCGTTTGTCTTGTCTGTATGTGTCCGATATCTGTTGCGTTTTGTCTCGTCTACTTGTTGTGTTCTTTTGTTATTTTTCTGTTTGTGTCTGATATCTACTGTGTTTGTTGTTTCGTCTCATCGTTGTGTCGCATGTTATTTGATTTTTATTTTATTTGTCATTAATTGCATTTATTGACCATTTGTTCGTTGTTTTTATTTTGACCCGATTCCATCTTGGAATTTCATGTTGTGTTTGTATCTTGCTGACTAAGCATACTCTTGCTTATTTTATGGTTTCTTTTTCTTTTATTTGTATAGTTTTTCTTTGACAGTCGTTCAATTTTGCAATGGAGTACGTCCAAGAAACTAAATCTATTCATGAACTCCCATTGCACAGTTCTTTCAAAGATCAAACTGTTTATATCACATGGCTTACTGTAGCCCAAATTTATATTCATATGAAACAGCTGTTGCTCAAAATTTACATAACAAAGCTTGCTGTAGTCCATGTTTTAAAATACAAGACATTAATTACGGGCTTCAGAAATATGATAGTAGCTACAAGATAATTGATGAATAATAGAATTCTCATAGATACAATTTTCCCAAATTCTCCTACATAAGAAAGCCTATATAACATAGCCTTAATACTTAACTTAAAACCAGTATAAATACAAGTTCAAAGCTCCGCCATCTCTGATCTTCGACAGTCCGCCGCAAGCATTTATAGCGAGTCTTCCATCCCCACATTTCCCGGTCAGCCAATAGCAATCCAGGAAGATGACATGTTTCTAGATGCTTCTTGGAGAGGGTAGGCAGGAAACAAAAGGTGGCGCTTGCTGGTGGCAAACGGAGATACCACAATCCAGGTTGGTAGCCCTGCAGCGCAATATAGTAGAAGAGATGACGTCGACTGTCACCAATCACACAGCTTGGCACGATTCAAACTTTGTCGATCCTCGGGCGTCATCGGCAGTAGAAATAGATGGCGCAGCAAACATCCGCAAGCCATCTCCAATCCTGGTCATCGTCCACTGACGTCACTGGTAGCCAATCGTAGCAGCGTCGACCACAGCCAATCACCGAGGTACTCGCTCGCGCCACAGTGTTGAGATGGCTCATAGAAGACATACATCACGTCACTCGTCGCTGCATTTGCCGCCTTTGACCTCTGCTCACATACCATCAGGTGGGTGAAACTTATACCGCAGCTAGGCAGACAGGCAGGAACAACACTCAAACTTCCATACCATGTAAGAGCGATAAATAATGTTTCGGAGATACGTAAATGGAACGAGATGTCCGTCTCACAGTCTTACAGCGCTTGTCCTAGTATTGGAAACTACAGTGTTGTTACGTGTACAGTGAAAACAGTTCAGTTTAGTCAAAAATGCCATAGGTCTTCACACATGCAGAGTATGCTGACATGATGTTTGTCTACGGTTTCTCCGATGGGAATTCCAGAGCCGCTGTTCGTGAGTACGAACGACGATTTCCTAATCGCAGAGTTCCAGATAGCAGGGTGTTTGCAGGATTGCGTGACCGTGGTACGCTTCCCAGCGTAAATGTTGTATCCGAACGTCCCGTACAACAAGCTCTTAACAAAGTTGAGAACATTCTTCAGGTACTAGAACCAACCCAACAACTAGCTCGAGACGAATTGCTGCTCAACTTCACCGACGTCACCTGATCTTACCACATTGGATTACTGTTTGTGGGGTTGGCTTAAAAACGAAGTCTACACGCGCAGGGTGGACACAAGAGAGGAACTTCTCGCTCGTATGTACCATGATTGTGCTCAAGTAAAGCAATGTACTAATGAGCTCAGATCAGCAACACAGCAGCTTATCAGAGCAGCAAAATTCATTGAAGTCGGTGGTGGAATGTTTGAACATGTTTTGTGAGGAAATGTACACAATTAAAACAAAACATACGATAACAGTATCGTGATTTACCGTCACCTGCACATTTCCCGTTCATTGTTGTTTTCATTAAGTTTCTCTGAAACGGTTAAGAAATGGGCATATGTTTATTATAAACATTTTGTTCAGAATCACCAGTACTATCACCCCTCAAAGCACGTGTCTTTCCTCCCGACTCACCCTGTATTTAATATAAGGTAACCACGCATGGCATGAACAACAAACAAAAAACATCGTTGCTTGCTCTGAAGCACCCATTCAATAGTCTTGCTTCCGGGCACATCGTGTCCTAGCACAAGCTTGAGTGACAGACGTGATACCATCGTTGACGGCTGATGACTGCGCTCGTTAACGACTACAGTAGGGGCGGAACTAGACTTCCAGCTTGGGATGGAGTGGAGGGGAGGGTTTATGCCCCATTATGCAGGTGCCGGACGATATTTTAGATTTCTAGCATGGTAGACGACGTTACATGTTTAAAATTTTAGAAAGAATTAAATTGATTTTATAAAAAAATATCGGTATTGTTCAAACATTCCTACCAGCGCTGAAGACCTCGATGTTGATGTCTTCACTTGACTTGACTTTGACATTTCTGATATTCTGTTTTTAAAACATTCACAAGACAGATGAGGAATAAACTTTCAAAACCAGACAAGTCCACCTTATCGAGCTGTAAGAGAAAGTTAAAAATCCCGTAGTCACAAAGAAGAAATATTACTTTTCCTCAACAAGACTTAAATTAAAGTTGTTAAATCTGAATTTTTACTCACGCGTAGTTCACCTAGTTTGTTTAGAAAGGGTGTTTAACTCATGTTTCATATTTTTGGTCATGTCTGGTTTTCAATGTTTTCTCTTCAGTTCATATCAGTGTGCGGTTTGGTCGTGGTTTGGTCATGATATCCGCCCTCCTAGGTCCATCCATACAGTATGTACCTCTTCTTCTTGACGTGTAAAAGTGTAGATTGTTGACTGATATGTTTTCTCCAGTCTGCCTTGGTGAGCTTGACGCCAACCGTCTCAAAATATTATAATTACGCTACGTTGTTCAGTTCTATAAACAATAAAGCACGCAATGGTGCATGTCCAAAAAAACATTGGCCCCCAAAAAAGTCCCACTGCAGCATAGTTTAAAAGATCTCATAAATGTTCGGAATGGACCCGGTATGCATTTGTCTGTAAGAATTTTGAAAAAAAAAAAAATGAAATTTCTCATACAATGTCCAAATTTTAGCAATTGCGTAATCCACAGACCTATTCATTCTCACGCGGAAAATGCTCAAGTCTGCCAAACGTATTCATTTCCTTGTAATAGTGTACCTGTTAATAAGCAAAATAACGACAAATTTTGCCCAAACTGTAAAGTCTGGTGATAGAGCTCGAAAAGTGAACATTTGCTATATCTTAATCACCACGCCCATAAGTAAGCACTATTTTATTAAAATAAAAATAATAGGTTGGGAAAATTCTAAAATAAAATGCTCGGGAACGAATATCACTTAAACGCAACTATTACAGAAGATATGCAAAATGTGTAATAATAATGTTCGTTTAAGATTTTTCAGTTAATAGTCAAAATAATAAAAACTAGTAAGTTCAACAAAAAATCTACGGAATTTTGTTTACCTTGTGTACATTTTTAAGAATTTAGGGACTATATATATATATATATATATATATATATATATATATATATATATATTTAGAGAGAGAGAGAGAGAGGGGGGAGAGATAGCTATAAATGTTGGTTATGATTTGCTGTAATAATATAAATAACACAACGGTGTCACTGCATTTAATTTTTGTAATCTAGCAGAACGAGCGCGATCGAAGCCTGGAAATGCTTGGGCATTAAGGGCTTGTTCCTTAGTTCTTTTCAGACTGGTGCCAATAACTCAAATATTTTTTTAACCAAAAGATTTGAAAGAAATTTGAGACAATGTGCAGTCCCACGATGCACAATGCTGTGGATGCGTTTTTAAAAATAATGTACCATTCGTCAGCAAAAAAAATATTTTGCTTCATTTTGGATAATTTTCACGAAAAAAAACGTGGTACTTTGGGTGACGAAATCTAAAAAACCTTTCAGTACATTGCTACAAATAATATATTTTACTACAAATTATGACATATTAGTGTCAAAACTGTGGTGCATAATTTTGACGTGAGTATTAGATAGCAATACAAAAATATTTTCGAAATCACTGCAAAACTAAGGAACAAGCCCTTAAGGCCGACTCTTACTCAATTGGCGTTAGTCTTCCCGTTGAGAACTCCTGTAAATATCTGCTGAGGACAACATTCTCTCGCTGTCAGCTGCACGTTGCCAAGCAAATTATTGATGTATAGCACACATATATGTTGTTCAAGGTAAAATGAGCATCTTTGAATGCTCTGCTTAAATATTAATTTTGCTCATTTATGTTATTTTATGCCACTTGTTAGAATACTCTTTTCTATTACTCTTATGCACAATTCAAATATGTCAACGTCGTAATTCAGTAAAAACTCTTTTTTTTTTTTTTTGTAAATCATTTAGTTAATTCTAACTAAATTAATATCACATCTGGATGTACTTCTGCTGAAAACAGGAAATTTAAAAAGTAGGTTTGTTCTTACGAAGTACATCTAGAAGAACCGAAATGATTGAAATGATACGACTTCCAATAACTTAGAAGTTGAGTTTGGTACCGTTATCAGCCCTGCAAATCTCGCCAAGACGTTGCTCCTGGCTTTGAAATGTCGTGAGGCTATGTATGCTCCATACAGCCTGCCTCGACAACAGCCGGCTTGTCAGAGAGAAGATAGGGCACCAGAAGAACATCTACGTCACCCTGCAGCCGTGACCTCATAAAGAACAATCGTGAATAAGTGATGCGAGTAGGCGATCTGCAGACAAACTGCTGTGTGTCAGGTGGACGGAAGACTCAATGAAGCTGTATTGCCGGTGACTCGTGAATAAAGATTGGCTGGCATCTACATCTGCTTGTTCGACGATGTCGTGGTGTCAAGCTACGCGTCTGTGTTATAACACGTGTTACGTCTATTCTAGGATGTCTGCACTGAAAGCAAAGTATTGTCGTAGGTACCATAATTGAGGACTTAACATTCATAAGGGGCTCAGTGCCAATAGGTACGTATCGAGATAATGACAAAAACAGTATATTGCGACAAACAAATGAACAATGAATTATCCAAATGCGTTCACGTATTTTTTACAGTAGGAAAGTAGTAAATAGGATCAATGGAACAGTAATTAATACAAAACACTAATAAACATCAATATATAATTTTTCAATGAACTAGAGTGCGTTGATGTTACTCCAACCATGTAATTGTGCTGATGTACGGCGCGCATGAATATCACTAGGAGATAGCACTTTAGGTATGTCTTAGACCTAATGTTTTGGCACCTTTCTATGTACCTAACTCATTTTTGTCGAAAATGGTACTTAGCCCCTTTTGAATGTTAAGTCCTCAATTGTGATACAAGTAAATACTTAAATTTAAAAATGGAGATGGAAAAAATAATAATTGTTAAACTTTATTTTAGAGTGGCCACTGTGCTTACATGTATAAAGTTACGTGTTTTGACAACAAAGTTGGTAGTTGCAAAAAACATTCATGAGGCATTTATGAGGAATTTTGAAGTTATCGCATATTTTAAGAACGCCGGCACGTGAACATGTGTTTAATTTTTTTATGTGATATTATAACAGTTGAGGAAGAGAATGACAGTAAAAGTTGTACTTTACGACTTGAAATACTTATATTACTGATTTCACCAATCAATAGTTGCATAGTGACACGACGCTTTGCACCGGCATTTTTCTATTTAATACAAAACATGGTCAGTCATTGATTCACGTTTGAAATGTTGGTACTATACAGAATTAGTGAATATTCACAAATTTACGAGTGATAATTCACAGATTCAATTGGTTGAAAGTGCTCCATCCGGAACCTGTGAAAATAACTGGGAAATTTGTGAATATTAACTAGTTCTGATTTTAAGAATGTATATGCCCGTGACACATTCATATGATTTCAGCCAATCACCGCCCATCTCCAAATATAACAGCAAATTATTTGTCATAACTACTCGGAAACCGTTTATTAAATTTTCTGGATATTTATACAGTTTCAAATTTTCTAGATGGTATCGTGATTTGCCAAAAAGCTTTCAGATCGCATCACAGTTTCATGAATTAATGTTCAATTTCTTGAAAGGACAAAAAACAGTCGGGCGTGGTCGCCTTCGCTGACCCAGTTCTGCCAGCTTTCTTCTTCTCCGAGGTCAGAACACACCCTCCTGGTCTGATCAGAAGGCATGACCACCCATGTATAAGTTGCTATACCTTCTCTTGACCTTACATTAAATCGCTAAGTTATACTGTAAAATATCAGTAGAAACCCTGTTGAAATCATTACTTTGTTCAAGTTGATCTAAAGTAAAACACAGTTCAATAGACGCTATATGTATTGCTCTATAATCAGTAACTTAACCCATGAATACATAAATTGTAAATGAAATAAAAAATACTCATTCTCAAAATTCATTTTCAACCTTTAATATTACTATTCTTCATTTTTGTAACTTACCCATTATTTTTAAGGCGGTAAACAAAAGATACATTACGAAGGTAAGAAAAGTAAAATTTGCAAATAGAAAACAAACGATATAAATAATAAATACAAGTTTCTAAGTACAACCGATGATCTTAAACAAGATGCATTGTAAAAAAGTACGTAGGAAAAAAACTAGGTCACTTTGTACCTAGGTACAGTATTTAGGGAGGAATGTCTCTCCAGTCATCTTTTCGAATTGTATTTTTCCAAAATATTGGGAAATTAGTGGCATTAAATGAGAATAAATCTAAAATACTATAATTCTATTTGGATTTTCAACCTAAAATTAGAGTGTATTAATACCATCCATTGTAATAAAAATAGCAGATGTGGCTATACTCTTACTTTTTGTAATTTTTGTACTGCTGGATTGAACTTGTTGAGCAGTACCACATAAGTAGCTAAATAAAGTGCCAAATTAGTGTATTATAATTTATAAAAAAAAAACAAGATTATTTTATTAACTAACACAATATGTTCTGGACATTCAAATCTCGTATGAAACGCGTTGAGTCGCGTCTGCACGCAGGCAAACCAGCAGCACTCGTGAGTCGTGCTGGTTGCAGATATCGCAGGCTGCAACGAGCAGCTTTCGCGCAGTCTATAGCTGCTGTACTACACACGTGCGATGTTTATGTCTCAAATAAGAATTCTAGTGTTTGAGACCTCTGGAGGCTGTCGAACGAACAACCTATTTTATATAAAAATATATTTATACTCATATGCTGAGCAGTTTGGAAGTCAATTGATGGCATTTGTGTAGAAATGACACGTGAAAACTACTGAATACAGGGCTACCAACCAACACAACTGTCAAGAACTATTATCATGCGAGGCAGACTTAACTAGTCTGTCGAAGTACAGACATTTACGATGCGTTGAACATACAAGAACGTAGTTGCAACTCCATGTTAAAAACTAAGAACCTTATATCGGTCGTTTGTATTGCCGAATATACCAGAAGTGAACTGTACATAACTACCAACCTTAGAAACGGCTTATACATAATTTCTCACTTTCTAGTGTTGGTAGACAATATGGCAGATGTCGCTTTCACTGTATTTATTTATGAAAGCAATACGTTTTCTGGACAAATTTAATGTACGCTACTTCATTTCCGCATAACTATGCCTGTAGTTTCTCTGCAGTGGGTTACGACGGAGGATTATTATAAGAAATTAAACAGATTAATTAAAATGTATAGTGTATTTACAATATTTCCAACAAAATAACTCAGTGCACTGTCTATCGCGCAAGATTTAAACCTACTAATTACACTACTGAATAATTTTGTACGATCGTGTTTAATTCATAAATAAATGTCTGTGTCGCTATACACATTTCTCAAATTTCGTCAAGTTCGCTCATGAAAGTTAGTATTAAAATATCTTATAACCAACATATACAATACATTTATCTTTCTTCGAAAATAATTCAACCTCTTCGCTTGCCCTACTGCCACGTGGCAGTTCACGCCTTCTGTAACAGGCGAATTTGAAAATTCACTCGTTGATAGAGTAGGTTATCTGAGTCACGTGACCGAATTTTGTCGGTCACCACGAACTTGAAGAACGCCAGTAATGTTTTTTTGAGTTTGTCTGTGCTGAATAAACTGAGCACTGCTTACAATTATCTGTTAGCAATTATGTCTCTATGTTTACTGTTGTTAATACGAAAACTTCCGTGTAGCTAAAACTAGTGTAAACATTCCACAACTCTCAAATGTTTACTTCTGTAGGCCCAAAAAATACATTCTTTTATTATTTTAAGTGTGTGGCACTGCTCACTTTAATGAGAACCGCCTATAAGATGGCTGGAATAAAAAAACATACATACTTTCTACATGAAATATGTTTAGGCAAATACTGCGTCTGCAGTGTATGAGTTATTCGTTAGTTTATTTATATTCAAATGCTAGCTGTCCCTTTGCGGCTTCGCCCGCGTGTACTATAGAAAAGAGTAACTAACTTTTAGTTACGTGTTAATTGATGGTGATACTATATTCACTGTTTATCTTTAAAACATCAAATACAAACAGATTTGTCCAGTCCACTGCGCTAAGCGTACTTTAATTGCAGAACTTCTTTTTTTAATTCATCTTTATTTCTCTATA
>PNEQ01027381.1:39595-80620 GCA_003012365.1 Medauroidea extradentata | reverse complement strand
ATTGTATGATGTCATAATAATTCCCATCGCAAAGTCTTGCACGGGATACGAACCCGTAACCCCACCCCTCCCACACCCCAAACTTTATACAATACCTGAGTGAATGCTTAAGGCCTCGATCACAGGAACATACCTACATTGTTTAAACAACAATAGCAATAAAGCTCAAATTGACTCTACTTTTTTAGGGTTTTTTTCGGCAATTATTCGAATTTTTCTCGCCGTAAAAACCATATTTGAACTTTAACGAACATTAAAAAAAATAATAATAATAAAAGAATTGGCCAAATTGGTCCAGGCGTTGTTGAGTTATGCGCTTACCAACACATTTTGCGATTCATTTTTATATTATAGATAATATTAGTTTAGTGCTCGTTTCATTAATATTTTGAACACGGTGCATTCAGTTTCACTTCATTGTCGTTTTGGCTACGTGTGATATGAATATTGTTTTCCTCCCCAAATGACGCCTTTCGTCTGCTAACCGTCAGGTGAGGAGTTGATCGAGAGGCCGTAAGTTGAAAATTCGATCACGAGTGAATTTCATTCGGGTTAAATTCCGGAAACTTTGAAATTTTGACTGGCCTACCATACCTTCATGAATTGTCAAAAGCGCCTACTGAAACAATTCTTCGACAACGACTGCTGCCTTGCTTCGAGGGCCGCCACATACGATTCCTCTACTTGAACGCCGGCTACGACACAGATCTCACCTGGGACGTATATACACGGTTCCATTGACAGAACTCGTCCACCCGGTATTCTCGCAGATTATTGTACGTGCTACCAAGTAATCTGACGTACTATCTCTATCTTCTAACACTGACCGCTCCAGGGAGATACAAGCGCCGGACCTGGGGAGATCAACAGTCTGCGTTCCGTGGTTAGCGTTCAACAATGTTTTCATAAAATGTGACACCGAATAAGCTTACATTTTTGTATTATTTTTACTAGCTGTTGTTCGCGACTTCCTTCGTGTGGTTATCTATTTAATGCCTCTTTGAGCCGTGCACAAGAGTAGTCTGAGAACTCCAAGTTATCTTAAGACCTCGGGTCCCTATTTAAGCTATTTTAATAAGTTTTATTTTTTAAATCCTGAAAGGGAGTACATATCGTAAAACTGTTGCATAGCAATGTTGGAAAATGTTTTTACTATGTAGCCTAATTTTTTTTTGAAAACATAAGTTTATAAATTTTTGGCTAATTATTGACATAAGAAAATTATATTAACTCGATAATTAGCGAAAATTATTAAAACTTATGTTGCGAAAAAATATTAGGCTGCATAGTACAAACAATGTCGATCATTTTTATGTATCGGTTTTGTAATATATCCTCCCTTTCAGGATTTAAAAATGTCAACTCGCGAAAACAGTATAAATAGGAATCCGTGGCCTTGAGTAATTCGTGAAAATACGTATTTTTACTTTCAATATAGTTTCAAAAATTAAATGAAAAATACCGGTGTTTTTTTTTTACTTTCTAAATGAACATTTCCAAAGCAATTTGTTTAGTGTCTTAATAGTACAAAATGATCTTAAGAGCCATTAATGATAACTTTAGAAACATTTTGAAAAATAAACACTTTTACTTAAATGTTTTGGGTACTCTATCCTACACTCATCCCCCCCCCCGCCCCTCTTTGTACACAAATTTTCTTTCGTCAGCAACCTTCGCGGGCGCATGCACAGCAACTCACAAAAATATTATTACAGTCTGATTAATATTAACGCACATGTTAACATATGTATATATATATATATATATATATATATATATAAATTCTTATGGTCTTAAACCAATAGAATTTCATATTTCTGTGGTTATATCTTTTAACTGCACAGAAATATATCAAAACAGAAGTGACAGAAACTCTGTCCGAGAAAAAAAACCGTCGTGGAGATAGTCTGCGAGGTCCGAATATTACACTGTTTTACTTGCAAATAACATAATAATTGACACACGTAAAAGTATATCTACCCCTATATCTACTCGTTGCTCGGATTAAAAATTAACGTGACTAGCATGTGTAGTTCCCGCGTGTATAGACGCGCACGGTTGGATAATATTATATATTTTGAAACGTAAATATTTGATCCCTGGCGTTGTTGCTACGACTCGCATGTAAAATTCGTGGCCTTTGTTTAGTGAGGTTCTGGGTATAGTAATTTTACAGTAACTTTGTAAGCGATTTAGTACGTTAAAGCAGGAAGGTTAATGTTGGTACTATTGCCGGACAGTGATTTCGGAAGACGAGTCGAGTGTGACCCACGAGAAGAATTGAGAACACACTTTAAAAACCAGTAATTCAATTATATGAAATGCTACAAGACAGGAAAAAAACACGTGTTGGAATGCAATAAAAAACAGAAACATATTATGTTTATAAATGTTCGTTATTTTAATTGCCAAATTATGGTAATTATTATGACATATGAAAATATTAAATTTCGTTCGTAGTAGGGCCTGATCTAAAAGCAGCCATATTTAGATTCGAATAAGTACTATGCCATAATGGCTTTTGAGGTGGTAAACTTGTCGGGAGTGGTATATCGTAGCTCTACGCTTTCCAGTAGATAGCAGCTGTTCTTGTGCCTTTGTGACGAATGCACATTTATTGTGGGGTGGATGTCTGGTTTTGAATGAAAACACAAAATTTAACCTGATTTTTCAATGTGACGTGTTATATTTATTATTAAATCTGACTACACATTCGTGAATAACTCACGAACGGTTTACAGGATAAATATCATTAACTCATTTTCAGATTTTTGTGGAAAGTCGGTATTTGAAAATTTGCTTCTCAATTACGATACACGGAGAGTAGCCGGGGAGATAGGAAGTGGCGTGGACGAGGTCGTATACAGTGGAGTATCGACCCTGTCATATATCGACTAGGTCAGCTGACAGAGGCCAGTTCCTGATGTCGCGTGCCACTTCTTGTGCCGTGTGTCGTGGAGGCGAGCTGGCCACGAGGTTCTGCCCATCCACCGCCTCGCCTAGCTGGCGTGTCCGAGGATCACAAGACACACCAAGGCAAGCGAGTCGAATGTCTCTTCGCTCATCGTGCACGAAAAATACCTTCTTAGGAGTAGCATTCAAGGAGCTTTACAAGCGGGTTGTACCCTTTTCAGGTTCACCACTAATCATTAAAGCATATTTTCCCGCGGACGAAAATGGCAAAAATGGGCCTTTTTGCGGTATTTTTAAAGTATGCAAATTATAGTAAAGAATTTTTTAAAATACATAGTCGTGTACAGCACACATTTACCATCAATATTACGCAATGAAATGATAGGGTCACTACAGAATATCTAACAGAGGCGAGTTGTCGGCGAGAATACTGCAAACCAGTTCTGACTTGCGCCTGCAGGCTAGGAGGAGGCGTGATGTGCGTGCTATTTCACCCTAACTGCTTCTGCACTTCTGGGCCTCGAACATGCAAAACACACGCAGCCTGGCGGCCCCCTTAAGTCTTGTCAACTACGTAGGGGACAATGAGACTGACTGGGCACGTCGGCTGCCACGTTATGAATGGCCTACTTTAATTTCATTTTGTTTATTTTCCGGGGCTTTTTCACGTGCTCTCGAAAGCTTCGCGACCTTCACTACACGGGGGAAGGAATCGGCCAACCATCCCGGCATTAGCCTCGAGTGATTTCTGTAAACCCTGGAAAACAGAAATTAGGATAGCCAGACCGGGAATCAAACCCGAGCCCTCTTGAATGACATGCGAGTGGTTAACCATGTTCCATCTCCCGCTTTAAATAAGGCGGAGTCACGAAGTTTCAAACTAAAGAAGTATTTTGGACATACGCCATTGCAGCAAATGGCGCGTTACAGAAAACAAGATAATACACACAAACAGACAAGTAAACAAGTAAAATTTTGTGACACACCATTTGTTGCAATGGCGTATGTCCAAAATACTTCTATAGTTTATAACTTGCCCCCATTGCAAGAATCATTTAAAAAATTACAAGAAGTTTAAACATTACTCGTCAGGTGCGCTTCTGGTAACAGTGAGAAAACATTAGAAAAGAACCGACTGTTTACGTGGACGAACGTGACGTTTGAATAGCTGGTGTGGGTGAAATCCTTACTATCTTAAATTAATTAATTAATATTGTATGAGGAGTGTGCTCGATTGCCAGGGTATCGCACCTCGGATGATGACTCACGACTGGGTGCCCCTAGGCATCTGCTTGCCCTGAGGGATGACATGAGATGAGGTCCTACAATGGAGAGGCTCCAGAATGAGAGAGACGGAGAAAATGGGAGATCCCAGAAAAAAAAACCGTCGACCAGCCTCATCGTCCGGCACGATTCCCACATGCAAAAATTCGTGGAACGACCCCGCCGGGAATTGAGCCCGGATCAACTTGGTGGAAGGCGGACGCTGTAGCCACAGCGCAACCACCCCCCCCCCTCCCTAAATATCACAAACGATATAGACATAAGTTGCTACATTAGTTTTGTAGGAGATTTGGAAAGTAAGAGCTTGTCAAAAGAAGGGCTACAGTTTGTTTACGTCGTCCTATTACAAGGCTGTATTGACAGCCTGAATTGAAAGTGTCCTGTCAACCGATGCAAATAAAAAGAATGCGTGAGAAAGGTTAGTTTTTCTGCCAGGGGAAGTATAAATGTGTTTCACACAAATGTTACATACTCATAGTTTGCGTGCAAAACGGGGCATGCATTTTAAACCTTCCAGTACGTCTGCACTGAATAATTCAACTTCGTTGAAAACTTAGCGTGTATGGTTACGTAGATGTTTTATCACACGAGTTAGAGGACAATATTTCAAAAAATGTATACTGCAGTACATAAACTATGTTTACGTTAATGCTTTTAATGCTCACGTTCTAGTGGGGATATTCCCAACTCGATAAATACATAAAAACGGGATTCATTCCAAAATATCGCTCATCTGCTAGACGCATTTTCGCATTGGTTAGAGTTTTCAAGTATTATTTACAATACACCTGAAACCACTATACTAACTGCTGTCACAAATCGTATTTTTTGAACTTACTCATGACATGATGTTATCAAATATTTTGTTACAACATTTTAGCTGCTATCAGGTTTCGCCAATTATCTCAGATGTAAGTGAAAAATTATCTAAACGGTGAATACTAAAATTATGAGTAAAATACCACATTAAGGCGGCCGCTTACCCCACGCTTCAAATGCGCTGCGTGTGTTCGAAAACAGGTTTTTTCTCTACGATAATATCCCGCCATTGTACCAACGTACGAAAAGAAAACAAACTTCAGACAAGGTCGGAACCTCATTGTTAAGACGCAACGCTCATTAAAACACTGTTTCTAAGCTCTCCAACATGGCTAAAAACAGCCTTTTCAGACTGCCGTACTTCAAAATGTACTAACCGGATGTATGTAAAAACCAGATTGCGACCTGCACTTAACTTAGCTGCAGACTTTCCTCCAATAAAATTATATGGTCACCGCTTAGTGTCCCATAGTAAAAACCGTTCGGCGGGAACATTGCACGCTAGTTCAGCGCTTGGCTCGTTGAGGCGACGCGGCATTTGATCGACCTTACTGCTCCGTCGCTTTTGAGCCTCTCACGCGCAGGTAGGCGGCGCCCTTAAGGGTATACGAAAAGCGTTTACGTTGTAATTCATAACTTTACAATAGGTCCGCACAGTTATTGCAATTAAAATGTTAAATTATGATAGATATATTTTTTCGTGTACAAGGACCTAGATGCACGTGAGCAGTAAGAGCGTGTCAAGCACGCACATCGTATACATCATAGCCTCTGCATGCACTACACTGAACTAGAGTGCATTCTTTCCCTTGTATGCTACTTTCTACAGACATTTTAAAACGTGACCCTGTCGTCTTATGACGTGGCAATAAAGATAAAGAAATCCAGCGTGTACATCTGGATATTTTTAATGTCCAGCTGCAGCGGTATTTTCGTGCTGAAAAATTGCTACGAACATTACAAACACAGTATGAAGAGAACCACCAATCCGACACTAAAACATTGCGAAATGCTATTCGTACGCAGGCGAAATCAAATCAAATATTGCATAACTGTTAAACGACAGCTGCACGACTGAAGCTCCACAAAACGTCTGGTGCACTAAAATATTAAACTTTGGCATAATTTTAATAAAAAAATAGTTAACGTTTGCAAAATGCTTAAAACGTTACTCATATTGACAAAACGTCTTTTTCGGTCTTCAATAATCGATAAATGTCGAGTTTTTTTGTATTCTATTGTTGTTAGAGGAGATATTTTTTATTCTAAATCCCCAACATCGATGTTTCTCCAGAGTCCCATCGACCGTTACCCCACTCAGAATACATTAATACAGCAGGCTTTCGTAAAAGTACTACGTGTCTGCAATTCACTCGTGGAAACCAGACATTTACAGATCGATGACACGATTCTGCACGTAGGACTTAACAATTCACATTGCCGACTCGCAAAAAAAATGTAAGATATATTAGTTTTCTACTGCGAACCTTCTGTCAGTGGAGGGTGAGAGGGGTCAAAACTGACTTCGTTTAGTTCTACATTTTAAGGCTGTGGCGATGCCTTCAGAACACAACGAAGCCGGTTTAATTCAGCCTTGAAGTCTCTCTCGTCTGATCCAGGTAAATATATTTTTTCATGAATCTCATTTCAAGGGAGAGGAAAGACACGAAGAATTAAGTGGACGACAAGGTCATATGGCGTTAACAAATATAAAATGTATATATTTATTAATTGTAATATTATATATTAACTTATTATTGTAGTCCTTTGACAGAACAAAAATTCATTAGTTTATGTTTGTAGCATTTACAGTTCGACGTCTACTTCAGGTGACATTTCCGTCCAATAAATACTTTCCTTATTACAATTTTTGCATAATTTGTCAAAATCTAAATATTACTGTTGGGACAACTTTAAACATATATTTAACACCAAAGTATGATAATTAAGAGCGATAAAGATACAATTAAATAATAAATAACATTTTTAAATCACCTGTGGACATATTTGGCAATAAAAAAATCGAAAATAATTACAATTTTAACTTGTTTCCAAAAAAAATTTTTCCAATGAAAAAGTACTTACGTTTCGTTAAGTGCCGCAACGGTAACATGTTGGACTCGCAATCGGGAGGACCCGGGTTCGATACCAGCCTATGACCATCCGGATTTTTGTTTTCCTTCGTTTCCCGAAATCGCTCCAAGCGAATGGTAAGAAGGTTCTTTGAAATAATACCATGGCCGACTCCTCTCCCAGTTTCTGCCATTGTACCAAGTTATCTCGCTGTCGCTAATGAACTCGCTGTCGACAAGACGTAAAGCCCACTTACCTAAGCATTATGGGCCTCGTTTCCTATATTCTTGATGAGAATTATCTTATTTATGTTTGTGAGTTAGTTTTTATTACGTGTTAAGTTACTAAATGTAAAACTGTGATCTTGAAATGTTGTTATACCAGATATACATATATAATGTAACACAGGAAAAATTCAAAACATTTTTTGTAACCTTAAGAACGTTCAAAGTGGTACAATACTACTTTATATATCCTCAGTATATTATAAATTTGGTTGATATTTCATCAAGTACCATTTTGGGCAAAGTGTCAGAAAAACTTTTTTTTAATTAAGGTTAAAATTGTGTACGTTTTGAAATGCAAACGGTAAAACTGTTTATTATTAATAATGTTGATACGAATCTTCCACTGGATCTTAAAGACATTTCGTGGAAATACATTAAGGAGTTTCTGTGTAGTTATAGTTTAAATTTTATAGTAAAAAGTAAAAGTAAAAGTAGTGCAAGAAACGAAACCCTAATTGAAGGGGAACTAAGTGTCCAATTCAAGATAAATTTCTCAATGAAGTTGTTATGAGTAAAAAAAAATTGAGCCAGTGTATACCATAGTAACTAATAAATTTATTGAGATTTGCATTGCAGAATATTTCATGTTAAAATGTTCATAAGAACATTTAAAAAGCGTACGAAAATATTTCCGAATGGTTTCATAAGTTTTATAAAATTACATGACTAATTCCACCAGCGTTGTGACGTAATTGTTTGTATGATGCTGGAAGTATTTACAGTACTAAAAATATTGTACGAGGTTATACTGACATGAAGCCTTCAGACAGTAAAACTGCTGGTGAGGTTTGCAAATCCACTCTGCCCGGGTGTGTATAACGCTGTGACGCAATAGTCTGCGGGAAAAAAATTGTATAAGGTATGTTATACAAGTCGCAAATGTCGGTGCGAAAATTATAAATGCGATCAGACTACTTTATTGTCTACACTGCGCAAACGTTATACTTCTTATATTTAGAAGAGATATAACAAGGATAAATTTGCATATTGTGCATATTGGAAAATGCACACGGGGAGCTATAAAATATGAGTTGCAGTAGTATTATCATATTAATAATATTTGCTGAATTTTCTCAGTTTCTTGATTCTGCTGGCTGGTGATTTTATTTGCTGGTAGAACGTACTTCCAGGAAAAAATAATTACTGCCACACATCGTTACACAAAACTTGCGAAAAGCATGTTTATTCTCGCGCTTCATATCGAAGACGTTAATATATAGCAGGATCATAAACTTTGATACATGAAAAGGCTACAATTCAGTCGCTTCAGGAGGGTCCTAGTAATGTAATAACATCGTGCTGCTGAAATAAGGGTTTTCAAAGCCTGACATGGCTTCTGCGCTTTATTATCGATACGTGTTTTCGTAAGTTAGAGGTCCGGTAATGTGGTAATTTTCATGTTAGTTAGTTTGTATGAATATAATATTATGAATGAATGTTTTGAGAAATGATTTCAGGGATTCATACATCGCACATATCTCCAATAACACTGTAGGTGTAGGTTTTACTAATTAATCATGTCATTAACTATTACAAAAAATAACAATATACTGTGGGACAACATTAATATTTTTTCTGCCAACCAACAAAATATACCACATTGTTATTTTTCTTTTTGTTTTCATTTTTATTCCAATTTTGTTGCTTACACTTTTGGTTTACTTTTTCTTTATAAGCGTTTCAAAAACAGCAAACATAAACGGCATCAATTCGTATTCGAACACAGACAATTCAAATGTGTTTATCTACTTCACCTAATGCAGAAGATACCGACATAGAACACAAACAGGTAGAGACCGGAAAAATTAGCAGGTTCACTGCCCTGTAGGCTAGCCTCCAAGAACATCTGCGTATTAAAACAGACATTATCTGCTCACTGGCTGCTCGGTGACGCAGTGATATGGGCCTGCATTTAGTTGCTTCTGTGCTATTGGCTAAGCGACTTCCAGGAAGCGTTAAATAAGTCACGGGCCAATTGCCAAAGTGGCAAGAACTTACAGTTGCTGGAATTATAGCTTGGGGCCAAAAGAAAACCCGAATTTTTCAGGTCTCTACACATAGGTAACATATGTTGCAATAAATATACCCACTTTCCTGACAACGGAAAAAAAATTAAAAAAAAAAAAAAAATATATATATATATATATATATATTAGTAACAGACGTTGGGAAGAAGGCTTCACTTAACTGAAATGAACAGAAAAAGACCCAGAAGGCGCATTCTTGATCACGTGACTGAAGTGTTGGCAGCTTGAATTAATAAACATGGACAAGTTCTGTTGTTGAAGCGTATAAATGAAGAAGTCAGATGCGGTTCGTCTTCTTATTGTATGCAGCTAGAAACAAAGTAAATATAGTATTGTTTAATACGCGTAAAAATTTATAATCATTTGTCAAGTATTTAGAGTATTTAGTAACGCAAATCAAACTTCTTAGATTATCAACAACTGGAATATCAGTCTCTATCTTAGATTCATTAATTTTCGCTATAACTTTATTTTGTAGATATTTTTTTAATATATTTAGCCGTGATACGGATTAGAACATGACTTACTGAAAATGTTAAATGTAGCAACAATGAAACCCTTTTCATAAATTAGTACGTGGAATTGAGAACGCTTATTTTTAAATTAAACTTCTGTAGTTTCAAAATGAATTTATGAAATAATTCTATTAATGATGAACTTAAAAAGAAAATTGCCCACTGTGCATTATTCTACACCATATAATGACCAAATGCATTGAAATAAAAAAAAATTATCACAAAATTAACATTAATCCAAGACAGCGCTGATGTTCTATAAATATGAATTAGTGTTTTTATTTTGCTAATAATATATTTGGGAATAAATCTATAAATGTATGGTTTTCACTCACCTTTCTTTCCTCATCTTATGTATGTCACTACTTTTTAATGCATTTACTAAAATTCACTATCAATACATACAGCAATGTAAACTGCACTTGGCTTGTTTACAACGGATAAGTTAGCATACTGAGCAATAATTGTGTTTCTTAGGAACATTTCATGTACCGCGCCAGTATACAAAGTGTTACCTGTTAAAAAATAAGTAGACTTCTTTCCTCAATGTGGGTGCCGGTTAACCCAAGAAGTACAAAACTGTCATGTAGATATGGAAATATGACATATTGTTCATGTTATGCTACCTTCTAACACCTTGGACATATTACAACTGTAACTAGTTTAATCAGTTAGGTTATGTAAGTGTCTAAAGTTAAACTTCGTTAAGCGGTCCAACAGTTCTCAAAATATGAGTACCAAAATTATGAATTCATGAGGTGAAAAATTTTTTCGAAATTATGTGACGTACATTAAACGTAGCATGAACCAATAACATTCAAGTCATGTTACCTTACTTAGTGCTAATAGTGTTCTGAATTAATTAAAGTCGGAAAAATTATCCGACAGATTTCTCATTTAACAAAAAAAAAAGTTCTAAAGGTAGCCGTTTAGGAAAAAAACAATTACGGTACAAGCAAAATACCACAAGTCTCTTTATTGAGTACTACACGTTATTACAGACAGACGTGGTTTCATTAGGTAACTCATGTGATCAAGAAATGTTCAAATGCCCACCATTGAGATAATATGAACATGGCATAATAATCTCACTTTAGTCCAAAATCTACATTCTGCACTGAGAAGAAGATAATATTGCTACGTGAATAAAAATGTAGGAAATATATGAGACTGGGAGAGATTGATCAGCGCTTAACATCGCGGTATTTAGCGAATATACATATATGAGATTATGTTTTATAAAGTTTCATGATGATAAAAATATTCATTTATTCATAGTTTTCAGGGTATTTAAAAACGCTCTGAAAGATCCTATAACAATGTTGACCTCGCCGTCATGAACAAAAATGTCAGTGGTGGCATGTGAATCAGTAGTTTGAGAAACAACATAGTGCATTTTCTATCAGAATGAGTTGTGGCTGTTATAATTTTGTACAGGTAGTCAATGAAATATGGTGGTTATTAAAAGAATTCATAGTTCAGTGCCTTGCTACATTCATAAATGACGTTTAATAATACGCGTATTTATTTACCTCTGTACAGAATTATAACACCCACAACTCACTTCGGTAGGTAATTTATTTGTGTTGTTTCTCTAATAACTGATTCATGTGTAGGTTCGGCAGGTACTGAGCTACGTCGAATATAATAATTTAACACGTATATCCCTATTCTTGCTTGCGTCAGGCCTCTGAGGTAGGCAGCGCCCTTAATACCTACTTTACAAGGACAAATTGTAGTATACAGCACAACATGATCTAAGGACTGAATCAAAGAATATTTCGAAATGCAAATTATTTTGGTATTTTCAGGGACGAAACCTACAGATAGCCCCAGGGGTGAGTAGGCAGATGTCATCATAAGATCTTGTGGCAAAACATTTTATCCTCACGAGAATTATCTTAGTGCTAGAGAGCGACAAGTACCAAACATATCGCTTCATTATAACCTACGAAGGAGGGGGGGGAGCTTTAGCTGTTGTGTTTAGCGACAAATAATCCTTTTATGATGGAGCTGCATTTATGTCCGGGGCTGATGGTTGTTTTCGGGTTAAGTTAGTTACATTGGTTCAAAGTCAGTTTCAACTGTTCTCTGAGTTGCACGTTACTTAAGTCTGATTTTGATAGAATTAGTATTATTTACTGATATATTTCAGCATCTTACGTACACCAAGTACAGACCGGGTTGGAACTTGTCAAGATATATACAGTACGAACATCCGAAAAACACGTAACAAGACAGAATATATGGCTTATGAAAAATATATGGTACTAATTGCTCACATGATAACACCTTTAAAAATACGTTTGATTACATTTAGAATGATACACGTAGTATCACAGTAGCTATGAGATACCGAGATATTCATCAACAATGTAAAATGCTAGCTCAAGAGATAAGCTTCAGTCTTGTTTTAAATGTATTATGATTGCTTATTGATTTTATGACTGTAGGTAGTTTGTTTATTCAATTTAATTATAGACACACATTATACTTTTTCTATAATCTAGAGCTCCCTCATGTATTTGTTTATGGAATTGCTGCTCGCCGAGCAATATTTTTTTTTTGGGGGGGGGGGGGGGGACATCAAACACGAAAAATACGCTCAGTATTCATGACAGTGGCTACATATATGAAGAATAGTTTTGAGATCATAAACGACTGGATTTTGTAAATGAAGACATCCCTAACCAGCATTCGTGCTCAGATAATTGCAATAAAGTTGAACAACTTCAAAATGTTTCTATGTGTTCATGCTCACTGAAATGCAACACTGAATTAAATTCAATCGTTGCTACACATTTTGCTCTTCACGATAACTGGCAGACAGTATTGGAATCTTTCAAAACTCATACTTATATTGACAATAAGTACGTCAACTGTGTAAACGTCTAACAATATCAGAGTCTGAAGAGAATCGGAAGAACTTTAAGCAGTATCAAACATTTCATTACCTTAACGTGTCGAAAGATTTTACTCTGCGCCTATATCATATCATGACGCAAACTACAGATGATGTGTAAATCATGTGTTTGTACACAACGGCGAAGCTACGTAAACGTAACGTTAAGGCCTAAGTTAAATAGTAAACAGTTCCAATGAAGTTCATAGGGATGCGATCGGTCAGGTTACCAGCAGTTTACCGTCAACTTTCGTAGAAGAATGACTCGCCCAGAGTCTGAGGAAACATGAAGTAATGGTTTGTTCCACAAAATGATTTCCATTATAGCGTTTCTGTTCGGATAAAAATCTCGGGCGGTGCTAAACTTTTTCCGAGAATACAATCCTTATACCAACAAATCGTCCACGTCTGTGCTACAAGTTGTTTTTTCGTAGAATAAAGCTATTCACCATTTCAATGAACACACTTCAAATTACTTTGGGCTATGTTCTGGAACATGAATTACACACAGCTGAGACTTTCCTAACGGTGTCTACAAAAAGTTATCTGTTAGTGTGGACGTAAGAAAAATTCACTCGGATCATCATTTTGTAGACCCCTTCAGCTGAAATTTTACTCTACCAAGGTGATTTCTTAGCAAGATATCTTTCATGTTCTTGTAGGATATCCTAGCAATATGTTGGTTCTGATTTCGATGACTTCAGCTGTTCGAGTTCTTCGTATATTAACATAATTCAGTTACAAATCCTAAACCTGGTTCATTGTGTTGTATCACACACCCGGTACGCTTATTGTGTAATTGAATTTACCTAATTATTTTTCCAGCCATATTTGTAAATAGTCTCAAACCGTAAAATGAATTAATTTTACCGTAAGTTCTTAGCGGTATTTGAAGACTATCTTGTCAGTGATAATAATAAAAAAACTTATTAATTTATAGAGGTCTCAAACGTTAACTTTCAATAACGGCGACATATGTACACTGTGTTTATTATAATTACACTGCGATTTGTGTTGTATAAATAAGTGGCTGAAATATACAAGTTGGTTTAAAAATTATTAATAAAGCTTTAATGATGATGGATACCTTTCTGATATTTTTTTGTGATATTATGGTCAGTAAGTATACCAGAAGCGGTATAATTTCTACAAAGTAAAACATTTTTGGTCACATATTTTTGTGTAATAAGCTATTAAATTCATAATTTTAACGTTTTTGTACAGCCATTATTAGAAAAACTAAACACCTTGCCAATCTAAAACGACGGTGACAAAGAAATACTGCTATCCAAAGTTTAAATATGCAAGTGACCAATTCTTTAAACGAAAACTTTGTAAAATTAAACCCACTGATATATTTTACAAAATTCTAATGGATTTTGACACCTATAAAAAAAGCAAGAAAACGGTTCGTGAAGAAACCATATGGACATGTCTTCGAATAGTCGATAACGTAGAAATTTTGCCTTCAAAGTTTCATTGATTTGTTTTAGGAGTTCTTAAAATGGCTACACAAAAACGTTAAAATTGTAATTTTGGCAGGTAATTGCACATGAAATGAAACCAAAGAAAGCTTTACTTTGTGAAAATTACACTCAGTAGAGTGTTTATTATTGACGATAATTCCACATAAATAAGTATAAAATAACAAGCTGTAGGGCACACAACGTCTGTAAAATTTCTCACTTACCCAGATATCAGTCATGCGTCAAGATACCTCACTGAGGATAGGAGAGAATATTTGTTCTCACGTGACACATTTTGATTCGGAAGTTACACAGATTCCAGGCTCTACTAATTATTGCTATATTTAATACAGCTTGCTGACAAAATCAATACTTTGTTTCACTTGTAAATTCAGATTACAGCATATTGTGCATTTAAATAAGAACATCGGTAACGCATTAACCGTATTCGTGGTACCACAAATACTTTTTAATTATACATCATTCATTTTATTGTTACATATAGCTGAACGTTGTGTCATTTATTAATGTCTTTAACGGAAACTGCTGGCCCTTTCATTCATATTTTCTCGGCGAATCTGCATTCCTTTGGAACATTCTAAAGAATTTTTTTTTGTGAGCACACTACTAGAGTGTATTCTATAACGTGTTCGCCGAGACAGTTATCCTTCCATACTTAAAGACCTGCATGGTTGCTTACATTCAGGTGTAACTGAGGCAAATAAACGCGCCTTTACACCACAGCTTGACGTCTTGATCCACGTGTTATATTTTATGCTTCCACACGGAGTTGATGATTTCCTAAGTGAATTAATTATGTTACATCCAATTATTACTTTTTTCTAATTTTGCCGTCTTCCCTTCTTCTTCTTGGCTGGTAAGTTGAAGAACAATATAATGTTTTGGGAGAGTTTAGGACTTCTATTTGGAAGCGGGTTTTAAAGATTCTTTTAAATTAAGTTATAGAGACAGGAATAATTCGCGGAATCACTAGCCTGTAGTCCAGGCATTAAGAATATATGTGTACTCAGCAGACAAAAGCTGCTCGTTGGCTGCTCGCTGATACAGTGCTACCACACCACTGGACCTGCATTTACTTGGTGCTTTATCATTGGCGCCCTCAAAGAAGTGTCAAATAAGACAGGAGCCGATTGTTTGAGTTGTACGAATTCACAGATGCTAAGTCTTAGCTGTAGGGAAAACCTACCCTACTTCGGGACATTAAGGTTCGAACTTCAGTACCAGAAATATGTTAAATATTTTAATTGTGATCTCATACGTGATACATTGGTAACTAATTTAACTACACATGCCTGCTCTCTGTTGGTGACATAGTGAACTCGGTGTACAGATCCTTCCTAATGTTGTGATACTCGTAGAGTAGTTTATCACGATATTACGGTATATCACGATATATGGTCAGTTTATCATATACTAGAACTACGTGGCGGTGTTGGGAGTTCTTCCCACAGTAACCCGTGTGTGTATGTGTGTGTGCATACTTACAGTAATGGTAATCTAGAATCAGTTTCTTAACCCCGCTGACCCGGCACACGCCAGGCATTTATCAAGCAAGGGCCGGTCACTGAACCAGCAGATCGCTCCGGTCAGATGGCGCCGATGGAGGGGTGCGCGGGCGCCGTCCCCTGCAGGGGGGTGGGGGGTGGGAGGGAATATGGCGTAGGTCACGCTAGCGGTGGCCGGAGAAGGAAGACGGACAGGCTCACTTAACTCACGCCCTCTTGAGCTCATTTCAGAATCAGGGTAAAAATACGCCTGCAATACAATTTCAGGCAGCTCTCCCCTAGAGTCCACGATTACTGAAGAGTATATGTAGTTTGGAGATTTACAACGAAATTGGGTTATTACTGGCGTAGATTTTATTTTGATAATTATTCAAGATTATTTTTCTTTGGTTATGTACTGTAGGTTAACTCCAATATGGTATAAGTCACGCGTAAATGGCGGGACCATTCCCTTCCTCACACGGGAAAAATATATTAATAATAATGAAGAAGAAAAACCTTTGAAGCATACGTGAATAAAATTAATAAATGTAAAATAATAATATAATAATTTATTGTGGTCTTTTTACGTGCTCTAGAATAGCACAGGGCCTTGGTATAAATATACGGGAGAAAGAGGAAGGAATCGGCCAGGGCCTGTTCTAGGAACCATCCCAGCATTCGCCTGGAGTGATTTCGGGAAACTCTGGAAAATCAAAATGAAGATGGTCGGAGTCGGGAACCGAACTCTGGTCTTCCCGAATGCTGGCGAATGTTTTACCTCTACTCCACCTCGTTCGGTAACACAGTACCACTCATTTGACTAAATATGCACGTTTGAATTCAGTTTTTTAATGCTCAAATCTACCAGAGATTCTCTTAGGTGATTGTTTATTTTCACAGTTATCTCCGGAAGTAAGTGTCAGCGAAGGTTCAGTTGAGTTAGCTTCCGAACATTTACTTTGTTAGTAACCTAAACATGTGACGAGCGGGTAAACTGCATCAACGCCAGTCTTCACTCAAGTAAAACTCTGCGAAAGGTGTTTTAAACGGTACAAGACACCGTCTTTAAAACCTAATTTACATTTTGGGAAGTTTAATTTTGTGAGGTTGACCTAGTCGCTTACATTAATTTTAATGAGGACCCACGGATGTAAGAATAAACAGGATACAGCAAGCTGTAGCGTAATTTAAGTCACTATTCTGTGTGCTACAATGATGCAGAGTGCTTTGAAGGTAATGAACACTTCTGCTAATGCACCTGAATACTAAGAACCTCTTAGAGATGAATGCACTCGAGCTATGTTACTAACAAACATTGGTTAGCTACTAATTTACTTGGACCAAGGGCTTCATTACGAACTTATCTTACTGTGATATTTTAACGAAAAAGGGGTCGCCATGTTGTGACGCACAAAAGGCGGCTTCACCGAACCCCACACATTTACATAGGTATGACCATCCCCTAGTTATACCGGATGTTGGGAAACACAACGGCCAAAATCCAGATAATGTATGCTTGTATCATTTGCAATTCAAAATTTCTATACACTTACATTGAGAAAAGTGTTTATATAATTAAATTGTGCTCAAAATGTACAGCGTAATGCGACTATACAGAGCAAAGTGATACGACCATTCTTGTAGGGTGGTTTGCATAGACGGAGGAGCACGCCGCAGTGTTTATAGTGCCTACTTCCATGCAAACTATCCTACACAAACGATTTCACAATATTGCTCTACTTGCATTGTATGCCGTAACATTGAACACAAAAGTACAATATAAAAATAAATATTTGTGTGTTTGTGCGTCTTCTGTGCATTCTTACACTATACATTCGATTGCGGTGAAACCTAGGTAAGTTGTAGGCGTACCCGCGAAAGTTTAAAATAATAATAAAAAAACGAGGTATGCCTACCTAAAAATAAATTACTGAAATTTTTTTTGCTGAGTTGCATAAGTACTTGCAAAAAAACAATTGGGGGGGGGGGATCAGATAGGGCAAAACGGAGTAGAGGGGCACCAGTGACGACGGAAGATATTCTTGTATGGGAGGAGGGACAGGACCGTTGGCAGAAATTAATTTCCGAATTTTTTTTCCTATAACGATTTATTAAATCGGGGGTGCTCTCAAGGGAAAATTTTGAATTTTTACGTAGCCTACAAACTGGAGCTATTTAAGTTGTTTTGTAGTCTAGGTATTGAATATACAGCTGGCAGAAATTGTAATATTTCTAAATATTAAAACTTAGGGTTGGTACTGTCTCTCCTCTGTTCTAGGGGAGGGACAGTGTCCCCCTGCCCACTATCTCCACTGCCAATGAGGGGCACAAAGATGTACCCAAAAAAATTGAGTAAAAAACTTGTTGAGTTTTTGTGTGCGCCCGCGAAGGTTTCTGCTAAAACATATGAAGGGGAGGGGGGGGCAAGTATGCAAAACGGAATAGGAAGTCAGAACGTGGTACCCAAAACATTTAGTAAAAAAAACAACCTTTGGTCAGTGGTTATGCGTGTGCCTGCGAAAGTTTCTGCAAAAAATGAGGGATGCGAAATAGGGTACCCAAAATTGAAACGACATTGCAACACGTGCCGGGGCAGCTAGTAAAATAATGTAACAATATATCTATGTATGTTTGTGTAAAGTTTTTGTGGTTCAATGAAATTATGTTAACAGTTCGGCCACTGAGTGAGTGAGAAATTTTTGGCCAGCGCTTAACATCGAAGTCTTTAGTGCTGGTGAGGGTGAAATGGGGTGAGTATGGAGCAGCGCCGGAATAAACAGACGGGGGAGATGGGAGATCCCCGAGAAAACCCGCCGACCAACGGCATCGCCTGGCACGATTCCTACATGCGAAAATCCGCAGACCGACCCCGCCGGGAATCGAGCCCGGATCGCTTTGGTGGAAGACGAATGGTCTGACCATTCAGCCACCGCGGTCCCTTTTCGGCCACTGAGTTTTGGTTGTATTTTTCACGCATTTATTAGCGTGCTAAGTCGTAAATGAAAGTTTAATCTCGCAAAGTGGCAGTAATATGAGGGTCTTAGATTTATAGTTAAGTCAGCTAAAATAGTTTCCTCTTAAACAATTTTTTTTTCACATGCAATACTCAAATGGAATTCAGAAATTCCGTTAAGAGTGAAATATTTGTTACAGAATATTCTTTTGGAAATTATGAATAATATGAATAAAAACGACACTACTAAATACTTGTGACTTATTTACACCACAATGAACCTCAGCCACCTCATATGTTTACGCGTTGTCGTTGGCGTGGAGGCGTATTGCGTAGAGGTTTACCATGGCGGGAGTGATAAGGAAGATTATTTTTCATATGTCAGCTGCCTCATCGCCTCTACGTGCAGAGCAACGTAATGGCTTGCGGACTGTACAGTAAGCAAGCGACTCACATGTACATGAATTCTGGCAGTGCTTCTAGGTTTTCATATGTGGTAATAAAAAAGAAAAAACTGTGATGACTGGTTGAAGATGTATGAAGACTACGTTTAAGTTTCTGAACATTTCAAGAGCTAAAGTAGTCGCATAAAATATTTGTCTTAGTCTTTCCTACGTTTAATTTCTTATTAAACATTGCGAATTAAATGCAAAAAAAAAAAAACAATTATTTCCGTAATCATAATTTTCCCCTCTTTTTCGGACGTCACTTCAAAATATTCAACCATTCTTAAATTGCGCGTCATCTGAGTCTCGGCAACATAATCATGGACCAACGAAGTGGGCCTAAGTTAGAACTTTGCTACCAAGTCTGTAGGTATGATTTATAAGTAAGCCGCACTTTGATAAGAAAACCAACAAAAGCGTACGGCGTTGACGTAATCGGTTTAGTGAAGGTGATGCGAGGCGGTTTTATGGCCGTTGTGAGGGTGAAGTGAAGTGACGGGACAACTCAACATCCATGCCCGAGCAGGTATTCTAACCCAGAACTTCTCGCACCATAGACCGGCATCCAAGCGTATGAGCTACGGAGGCTGGTACTTTGTTTAGGGAAGCCGGCGATATGCGGTTATAAGGAGTCACTAGCGTAAGGTGGGTGTAGGTGATTCAAGATTAAGTGAGCACTTTTGAAGCTATGGTTACTTTTGTCCTGTCACACAATTTACAGTTTACTGGCATTTTTGACACAAACAAAACAACCTAAGTAACAATGAAAGTGTACAGATTGTATTGTACTCAAAATGTTACGTAAAAGGCCAAAGTCGATGATATTTTTTAATCCATATTCCTGACAAAAAGTGCTCACTGTACTGCAGACCATATATAAGGCTTCAGTTCAGCTTGAGGCGTGAAAACAGTAATCCGGGTCAAGTTTTTAAGCGTCCAATAAGACACGAGAGCGGCATTTCTATCCGGCAAGCTGATGTTAGCCAGTGAAACTGTCCAATCGGCGCAAAAGAAGATAAACCGTAAACAGTAGACATAACAAAACCTACAGCGAAGAGAAACTAAATGCAGTGTTCAAAATATCGAAGGAAGACGCACGAAACGGATATTTTATGTAATACAAATAAAATACGATTTTAAAGTATGCTGCGATCATCGCATTTAGTAATATTGTTTAACAGATGTATGAAATAAGTAGGGTGTTTTTACATTCCCGCAATCTTAAAACCTTCATTGTTTGCAGGCGTTTATATATAACCTCACATGCTTATAACAATTCACGAGGGAGTGTAATGAGTGAGCGAGTGAGAGATTTTGGTCAGCGCTTAACATCGAGGTATTCAGCACTGGTGAGGGGTGACATGAGGTGAGCACGGTGTGGCACCGGAATGAAGGGGCGGGGGAAACGGGAGATCCCTGAGAAAACCCGCCGACCAACGGCGTCGTGTCCGGCACGATTCTCACATACAAAAATCCGGGGATCGACCCCACCGGGAATCGAAACCGGACAGGGTAGGGTAGGTCAGCAAAAATCCCAAGTTTAAGTTGTTCGAGATTTAACCCGAATGAAATTCACCCGAGTTCGAAATTTCAATACATGGCCTCTCGACCTGCTACCGAAGCTAATATTATATTTAGGTATAAATAAAATAACGTGTGAAAACTACTGTGAATGTAGCAACCAGCAAAATATTTACCGTGTAGAAAATACGTTGGTTTTTGCTCCTTGAATAGAATTACAGACGACCCTGGTCGCGTGACTAAGACAACCTACCCTACTCGAGCGAGTGAAATTTAATAATCTCCTTTGTTGACCAACAAAGCCTGGTCGAGCAAACCTACCTTACTCCAGCACGTAACTTCTTGTAACCGTCTAATATAGGTGTCGGCGAGTGAGCAGCGAGGCGAGGGGTGGTGTGGAGATCACCTTGACCCGGGGGGCACTGCGCGTGTTGTGCAGGGTCACCGCCCATGAATAATACAACCCCTGAGCCGTTATCTCGAGGGCCTGGAAAGGAGGGGGGGGGGGGGGCAGGTCACGGTGACGGCGACGCCTTTTATCTCCCGGCCCTGGTGACCTACGTCCCGCGACCATTACCATTCCCCGCAAGACATATCACGTTCACCGCGCCGCCCGCCATGCCGCTGCTTCCGTCCAGCCGTGTCTTGCTTCATGTGACCTTTACAAAGTTCCAACTGCGAGAAACTCTCTCCCCAACTCTTTTGCGCTGTCAGGCAAATGAAGGATTCAGCATTACAAGGTTACCGTAAACCAGAGTTACTTTGTGACAAGGATAAATTTGCGCCACGCTAAAAGTTTTTATTTGTAAGCTATTTAATAATGTGAGGTAAGAGGGTTTTACGTCCCTTTAACAACAACCCGACGAGGGTTAAGTGAGGGGAAAATACAACATCCATGGTCGAGCAAGGATTCGAACCCAGGACCCAGTTTGGCGCCTAACCGACTACGCCACGGAGGTCGGCTTGCTATTTGATAAGAATTAAGTACAAATATTTGAGTACCGAAAGACTTATATTTAATCTATCAATATACATTTTGTATTTTTCACCAAAACGACCTGTGATTCTACGGGAAGCCAGTTAAACTTATTGTCACCAGCTGTAGTTGCGTTCGTAGAACATTTCTCACCATTTAATTCTACAGTTGCAGTCCTTTAATCACAGTAAATGTGTTTATTTAATTAGAGAACAGCGTTCGTAGAACATTTCTCACCATTTAATTCTACAGTTGCAGTCCTTTAATCACAGTAAATGTGTTTATTTAATTAGAGATTTGCTGTGTACACACTGAGGTTTTTAAAATGTTACAGGCTCGGTACGTCAAGATATGATTTTAATTCAGTGTTGTAGCCTGGATTTAGTTATTTGGACATACTCTTTTGCGATGTGTATGTCTGATAAAAAACTAAAGAATAGGAAAACATAAATAAGTAGAATATGCTTCAGTCAACAGGGTACATACAAAACATAAAATTCCATAAGTGGAACCTGGTCAAATAAACCAAAGGACAGACCAGACAGACAGCCAGGCCAAGTTTGAGGCCTGCTTTTGCAAGGGACCAACATATAAGATATTTGAATCTCTTCCAGCCTCCTCATCAGTCGCACTCGTGTCGGACCCTGCTTGACGCCGGGAGCAGATTTCATTTCACGAAACGTCGTTCTTCTGTCTGAAAAACTACTGTGTTTTGTTTCATCTCGTCGTTGTCATATTTTACTTTGAGGTTCTTATATTTTAACTGTTTGTCCCTTTGCCAAAGCAGGCCTCAAACTTGGGCTGTCTGCCTTGGTGGAGTCTGACTGGATTTAGTTGCTTGGACAACTTATGCCTGTTTTTTTCTTTTTTTCTTATTTGGCTGTCCTTTGGTTTTTGACCCGATTCAAGCAACAAAATGTTATGTTTTGTATGTAACGTATTCTGTCGACTAATGCATACTCTGCTTTATATTTTTTAGTTTTCTTTGACAGAAATATAGGCCTAGATCACAACCGAGTGTGTCCTCATAACTAAACCCAATCATGCACTTTCGCTGCATAACTCTTTCAAAGATCATATCAATATTGTAGGTTTAGAGTGGCTTTCATTTTACAATAACGTTACAAAATCTTATTACTTTTTATATGACGTAAATACACGCTTAACAAGCTTTCTTTTCTCTCCTTAAAAGTAAAACAAAAGTTAGAACCTTTATCATCCTGAATTCTTCAAATTACATGGTTATTTCTGTCAAAATCGACTGCACGATGACTGCATGACAAATGCACGAGCACCTCACCACGCCGAATCGGCCTTGTTTATTTCCATGGTCGAACAACTCTTAGGGACATAATGAAAACTAAATTCTGGCACACAGTTGGTGGAATTTATATTCTTTCTCCCCGTAATATGGTGAATCGTAGTTTCTCGATGGTCGAACAGCATCAAACCATTGCCCTTACCGCCGACAAATTCCAACAAATTTCACTGTCGATACAACAAATTCCGTTTGATAACATACCTCGCAAATGAGCCCAATCAACACACGCAAATCACAGTGCTTGCTAAATGACACATCATTCCACAAGGAGTCCATGTTGCTTTGAAGTACAATGACGAGGTTGTCTGCATCACTCCACTCCACACCCTAGTGTCACCAATAACTTCCTGCAAGTGGCACGACCATGGAAACAAAACGCTATGACTTCCCAGAGGAGAAACCTATCACTGGTCTCTTTACCTAAACTGCGACGAAAGTCCTCTGCAATCGTCGACGTTACTAGCTGACGATCGATTAGCATGAAACACTTCTGAGTTTGCCATTACGGCAGCAGGTTCTTAGACCTACCAGAATGATGCTTGGAGTTCAGTGTTTCTACGACGTTTCAACATGTCAGCGACATCGGTACAGAGGATCGACGCAAGTTTAACGGTTGACAAATTACTCAGACGGAGTATTCGTGAGTTCCTTTAGAATGCGAAATTATCTCCGTTCTCTAATAATGCCAGTAAATACACGCATGTTCAGCACACATTGTGCGTCCGTGTCCAACTGGACATGTTCACGTTGAGTTAAATGCTGGGTATCTGATGCACGTGTACTGCTATCACGAATTTAAAATAAAAAAAAAACGTATTCTTCGAAAATCTATGTCTATCTGAATTTGAAGTAAAAAATTACATCTTTGTACACTAACACTGCAGTTTGATACAATACATAACCAAGTCCAATAAACATAACGTATAAAGTACCTACATATTTTATCATGAGATTACATATTTCACATATCTTACAACTATCTTCATATTTAGAGCCGGTGATTTTTGGCGAAAAGAATTTTGGAACTTTATTCAATTCCTTACGTGCATCCCTGCAACTCTGCTTCGTGGCTATTGGCAGAACATAATAAAGGCAGAGGCGTGGCTCATTCGACTTCACCAACCAGAACAATGTTACCGCGACACCACACGTCCGTGAAATTGTTGCAGAATTCTTTTCACCAAAAATCACTAGCTCTATTCACATTATAGAGGTTCATCGAAATGTACAATAAAAAAATCAAACACTGAAAAAAAAAAAAAAAAAAAAAAAAAAAAAAAAAAAAAAAAAAAAAAAAAAAAAAAAAAAAAAAAAAAAAAAAAAAAAAGCCTTTTGGACACTACAAAATATTTTTTGTCACTATAGACCTTTTTTGTAATGACCACAAAACTTTTCTGCTGCCCCCAGAGAAGTTTTGCAATGACTTCAAAACAAATTTTGTATCCACTACAAAAAAATTTTGTTGAGTTCAATATTGACACAACATTTTATGGCCACCACAAAACCGTTTTTTGTATGTACCTTCTAAACTATTAGACCGATCAGGTTGGTTCCTGCATGACAATTTACAAGCTAATCGAAGTTTCGCTCACCTTAAAATGTTACTATATGCAATCGTTTTAGAAGATTCGCTAACGTACTCGTTGATTGCGTTCGGTTGTTACGATTCTCGAATTCTGTAGCTGTGATGATTGACATAATCAATAAAGTAGAAAGCTGCTTCGTCATTGTAAAGCACCCGATTTTCATAAGTTCTTTCAGGCTCGATTCCGTTAATCATGTTCTTTCAGGCAGCTAGAACGAAACGTTTGGGTCAACCTTCCGGCTTAATTTCATGCCTCAACTGAATTTTGTACGCACATAATTTCAAACGTCTATGAAAAACATTCTGCGTGACAGTCTTTGGAATGTCAAACTCCAAATTGGGATGAGCAAATAATTTTTAGTACTGTGCTCTCAAGACAGCTCAAGCTATTCCACATTTTCTTCGGAAGTTCGTGGCCATCCTGATGGCTTTATTTTTCTCAACGGTACCGGTTTAGCGAAAATTTCTAACCCGACAAGAAATAGCCCTTCGTTCTAGTACAAATTATCTCGGATACTACCATCTAATTTACATTGCATAGTAGCTGCAGAATTGAACTCCACGAACCACAGAATACACTGTGCTTTATGCTGAGTGGTCGCGATCTCACTGAGGAGTTGTAACTGACGGCATGTTCAGCTGTTCCCCGCTCTCAAGGTCACAACGTGACTGTCGGGACACTTAATAAAAATTTTCGTCCTTCCACTACAATTTGTTGCAAGAATCTGTCAAAAGGAATAAATAATGTGTTCGAAACACACTTTTTCGTTCCTTTCAGATATTTTGTCATTATTAAAAAAAAATTATAATTAGGTTCATAGCTAGTCCTACATTAATATTTTCTCAATTATTTCACGTGATTCATCCTCCCTTAATTATCGTGTTTGATTTCCGTTGTAAAACCTAAATGGACTGTATTGTATACAATGAATAATCTTAGCACATAAGGTACACGAAACAATGCGAAAACAAATTTAAAGAAAAAAACACGTAAATGCTTTGCTAACGTCTGGTTTTATACGGTTAGCCGAGGCATACATAAACACTTAGTCCTTAAAGTCTTTGAAGAATTACGAAATCTTAAAATAAAAAAAAAATCCCTTTTTACTAAGTTATAGCAACAATAATATCAAACTCTTAACGTTTTGTGTTTAAGTTTTGTAGTACTGAAACGACTTATTTATTTAAACCAAACATGCTGAAGTATTATATTTCGAGTAAAATCTAAATGTCATATAATCAAATTCAAATGCCGAAGTTTGCATTAAAGTGAAACGAAAAAGTAAATGGATCGCCAAAATATTTTACAATTTTCAAAAGAAATCATGCATATTGTTTTTTTTTGTTTTTTTCTCGTTGTGAGTTTTGTTTGACATCTTGTGTTTTAGTACGTGAGCTTCCATCATGATAGAATTTGATCGTGGCATTATATTTCGAACATGTATTGTTCTGACAGGGTTCTTGTTTCTCGACTGAACTTGTTATTTTCGACGGTTATACATACATAGTGTATCTTAAATCATTAATTCAGATGACTTCTCGAGAGGGATGAACATTAATATGCACCAAGGGCATGTTTGCAAGCTAAATGAGCACAAAGCCATTAATCTTGACTGAGGCCGAGACTCGAAACAAGCCCCCCCCCCCTGTCTTATGTCTGGCCACGCGATCTCGCAGGAGTTCCAAGAAGTTCATGTCCAATCCCTCCGCAATTTACACTGCTATCAGCGGCTATCTGCAGCTGGATATTCACGGATCTGTAAGTGACTGGCGGGGATAGAAATTATATGCAAATCTGTGGTGCAGCTCCCAAGAACGGAACATGTTACTATAATTAAGACGGCACATGTTGATGCAGAGTTGTTAACTGGCTATTGTGGGATGGCCAAGCCATTTAGGATCAGCCTAACATAGTATAGCGTTTGCATTCACTCAGTCAGCCGAGTCGATACGAGTTTATTAACGGCGACTCATAAATGCTTGAAAGCTACACCTTAGTTAAATAATTTACATGTTTTCTAAAAATATATACATGTATTTCGCTACATCAACTTATATAATCGAGACACAAAGTCTTGATCTATATTGGGAAATAGTTCACATACGACATAAGATTCATTTTCCTCTCTCACACATTTACGGAACTGGCAATAGGAGAAACCCATTTAAAAAATGTCTTGCGTAAAACGCATTCCACAATTTTCTTGTACATTAACCAATCCGACTAATTCCAAATATTTTATTTTAAACAACATTTCTGGACAGTAACTAAAAAATTATTCGTAAGTTTTATTTTGTCTGTTTCTCATAATACTGCACTGAATGTATTCTTGTTGCCAATAAAGTATGGGCGCTTATGAAAATTCACTAGGGTAGGGCAGGTCAGCTAAAATTTTAAGTCTTTGGAGTTTAGAATATTACCCCAGATAAGTTTACCTGTGTTCGAAATTTCAACTGATGGCCTCTCGGTCAACTACTAAACCTAATATTATATTTTAATATAAACTTACTATATATAAATAATGCACTGCGGATGTAGCATTTGCAAATATATTTATCATGTGGGAACTATGCAGGCTTATTTCGAATTTTCGTCATTTTAAAACCTTTGCGGAGTTATAAAATCCTAATCACGTGACTGAGATAACCTACACTACTCCAGCAAGTGAATTATCCTATGCTACTTTATCGCTGTTGCATTGGAAATATTAACGACAGCTTAAATTTGTGATACATTTAGTTTACGTGCATAAAAAAGGGTTAGTGGAAACGTTATTAATCAAAGAAATGTTCTGACGAACGAAAACTTTCATGACAGCACTGCAAGTGTACGCAGAACTATCCTGGGATTTTTTCCAGCTTGCAAAGTAGTCATGACACAGATGTAATCAACTGCTCAGTTTTCCAATAATCAGAACAACTCCATAAATGCTCAAATTAATTTGAGACATACTGGAAGAAAAACATAAATTTAGCTTTGTGGCAGCAGCTATTCTAATTTTTTTTTTCCACATAACATTCACACGAAACTTCGGCTCGTAATATAAATGCAAAAATTGCTACGCTAATCATTGCTGATTACTTTTGCCGAGTAACTTTTATACAATGTAAATAGTTCTCTGTCCACGGTTTTGCCTGAGCGTACTTAACACAGTAGTAATACAGAGTGGGGAGTGAACTCGAGTGCAACTTCTGAACTTGGGGCTCGTAGGTGTCGGCCGTTCTCTGAGGGACGACATGAAACGAAGAACTTTACTAAAGCAGAATGGAATGCAGGGGCGAGGGGAATGACAGTACCCTGTGAAATCCCGCTGACGGGAACATCATCACCTTTGCCACATGCGAAAATCGCGAGCGACTCTTGGGAATCGCATGTGGATCGCCGTGATGAGAGCCGAGTGGTCACACTTTACCAACGCGGCAAAAATGAAGTTAGTAAAAGTGTAACAATGTAGGAATATGTTTCATTTTTGTTCATACAAAAATGTTCGATATAGCCTACTGTAACTAATGATTAAGGCCACGAATCCATCACGAAAATATTTTCGCACCATTTTGTTTCACTGTCTTGCGAGCAGCTCGACAGCTTTGCTTCATGGTTATTGGCAATGTGTATTTGTTCAAACACATCTCTCATTTTACTGCACCAATCAGAATACGGCAGTTGTGACGTCATAGTCTATAAATTGCTAATAGAATCCCAAGACGAGCAAGAGATGAAAAATCCAATCAGATGTGCACATAAGGCAATGAAACAAAATGGTGATAAACAAATATTTTTGCCACAAAATCGTGGCCTACGATTGATGACATTTTACGGGGCATCTGCGCGTTAGAGGGTCGGAAGGGGACGGAGCTATAAGGGCGACATTGGATCACACATCAAATGCCGCATCGTCACAATGTGCCAAGCTCTGAACTAGCGTGCAAGATATCCGCAGATCAACTTTTACTACAGGACATTAAGCGGTGACCATAAAATGTTATGTGTGGAAAGTCTGTAGCAAATCCTAGTGCGCGTTTCTACCTGAGTTTCACAAACATCCGGTTGGTACATCTTGAAGTACGATAGTCTGAAAATGTTTTTTTTTTTTTTTTTTTGCTATGTTGGAGGGCTTTGAAACAGTGTTTTCAACGAGCATGGTGACTTACCGAACAATAAAGACCCTATCACGTTGAGAAGGTGAGATTTTTGGTGTCGTGTCGGTGTCGTTCTTCTCCTTATTGCGTGATACAATGAATCTTTTTTTTTTTTCTAATGGCAAAGTCTGGTTGCAAATGATGCTGTAAATATTTCTAAATAAGTTCTGTCCGAATCGTAGTTCATGCGAATAAAAACTTTTGATTTTAATGTAAAGATAGTGTTTTCATTGACTCATTAAACAGTTATCGGAATTATTAATTTAGAATGTATGGTTTTGTACTAAACTTATTAAATTTATTGCTTGAAACGACTAAATTAGTTATTTTGTATTTTTTGCTCATCGTTATTATACGTGAGCACGCACCTCAATGGCTCGTAATTTTCGAGGCGCATATAATGGCTAAACAAAACACTTTGGTTACAATCTGATGAACGCGAGTCGGTGGATTGTCGGCGAGTTATCGGTGAAAGATAAAAGTTGGTCGTCTCCACCGACACTCAACGTTCCCGACTACAACACGACGACGACTCTGACGTCTTGGTCACATTCTCCAATCCAATCAGATGACAGAATGGCAACGACTGGGCATCGACCAACAATTCACCGTCTCTGTGTAGCAGGCCCTTTACATTCGTCTTTGTCCGAAGTGTGTTTTCTTTTTCGTAAAAACAAAACGTATTTACGAAAGTATTGCATGTGAAGAACGTGGTAGGGGCGCGTCTCCTGCTGCCTGGCGCCTACGAGTTGGCCCGTCGTGTGCAGAAGTGGTAATGACAGTGGCACTCTCCCGACGACTGACTGAGAGTGGACGTCAGGAAACTTATCGACCGGCCCTGGGAGGTGTTTGCGTGTTGCTGGTTCGCGGGCTCGCTCATGCACAGCCAATAGCGTCTCTGCAACATCGACTCAAGTGGTCATCGTCATCGAATAGGTGTCGGCTCGCCGATGGCGGGCGGGTTTTGTCTGGAAGTTTCCGTTCCCCTCCCCCTAACCCTCTCCAATGAAATACACCGCTTCTTCGTCATAGCTAGAGACACTGATTCATCGCGGGGAAAGATGCCTGTTTGCTAGAATTCCAAATACTATGTCCATATGTGACGTTATATTTCGTTATTGACGGGTGTCCATATGACTGGGCCAATGACAACCCTGGTGCGCCGCTACTTAATATATGTGATAACTCTATATAAACAAAGTACATAAAGATCCTTCAATCATACATTCGCCGCCCACCAAAGCGATCCGGTTTCGATTCCTGGCTGGATCGGTCTCCGATTTTCGCGTGTAGGAATCGTGCCGGACCATGCCGCTGGTCGCGGATTTTCTCGAGGATTTCCCATTTCCCCCGCCCTCTAATTTCGGCGCTCATCCATGCTCACCTCATATCACCCTTCACCAGCGCTTAAGAGGGTGTGATAGATAAATAAGCACTGAGTTGTACAATTGAGATCACACTTTTTCAATGTCAATATGGAAAAACTACAAAACAACAATACTTCATAATTATATTTGCCAACATTATGAGCAAACATTTATCTAAAATGATGCATTTGTTGAGCGTGATCTCTTGCGCCACAATTAGATGTACGAGAATATCGGGTTCAGAGATTGTTCTTCAGATATACGTAACTCGAGAACAATTTTTGCTCAGAAAGTTGGCAAAAAAACTCTATTGTCTGGGATTGCTGTTTTTTGATTTTTGTAAATAGATTTTGAGAACTCTACAATTCTAAACTGATGCTTTAGCGCTGAATTATACACCACGCATTCTTAAGACCTCGATGTTGAGCGCTGACCAAAATCTTTCACTCTTTAAATCATACCAGTCGTGAACTGCTACGCTATTTTGCAAGTACGGTGACAAAACGGTTCTAGCGATTTTACACCATCTCTAGTCACAACGTCTAAGTTTCTAGGCGTAATCAGGTTTATTGTAGAGTGATACTGTTTAGAGATGATGGTATAGCGCTAAAATATTTTGTGCCAACTTACTCTCGAAAACACTGTAGTTAATTGCAACATATATGATTGGGTGTTATACGCCTGACACACCGTAGCTGTCTGCAGACCAATGCCAAGCATCAAATATTAAAATTTTGGGACTATCATTGGCTCAGTCAAACAGGGCAATAGCTTCACTTACAAGCGAAAGCCAGTAATTTTCTAGTAAGCTGAACGTGCGTTGAAGGCCAGTAAACAGTCAAGTTTTCCCGCGATAAACCATCATCTCTAATAATGTTACATTATGGAGCAATGCATCCATCTTCTCGTTTACTGTCATCACCAGAAATTTGAACACGAATACAACAATCATAGCAAAATAGTAGCTGCATTACAACACTGACAATTATGTTCAGTCTGTGTGAATGTAAAGCAAAATACCTGGAAAACAACATTAAACAATATCGAGTTCGGTCATTTCGTCATTTTACTGTCCTGTTTCCCTCTTAATCGTAGAATGATTAAGTTGGTGCCACTGATTTGGGTCAAAAGTATTTTGCACCAATTTGTTTCAGTGCATTATGAGCACATGTGCAGTTATGCTTCTGATCAGTGGTTGAACGTTTTTTAACTCTCATCACTCTAAATCTGAATTAGTGAATATTCACTTATTCACGCTGATGGATGGAGCAGTTTCAACAAACTGAATCAGTGAGAAACCACTGTGAAATCGGTGACTACTCACTAATTCCGGTAAAGGGTGCCAACATTCCACAAGTTAATTAGTGAATGTCCACAGATTTTCCAGTAATCTTTCACTGATTCAATAATTGAAAACTGTTCTATGAAAACAACTGAAATAACCGGTGAATATTCACTTATTCACTTGTGAGATGTTGGCACTCTTGAAGGAAATCAGTGAATATTTACAATTTAAACAGTGACTACTTTTACTGATTCAAATTGTTGAAACTACTCCATCCATCAGCGCGAATAAGTGAATATTCACTGATTCAGATTTAGAGTGATCATCTTAGGTTATATCCGCAATTCACAGACGTGTGTTGTCTCAGTAAACTTACTCTGATCAACACAATAAAATTAGCGACTCAACTGCGCCAAGACTCGCTGCTAATAATCACTAAACAGAGCTGCAGATGGGTACATAAACCAGTTGTGGTGCACCACGCACTCATATAGCCTCTATACGCAAATCACCTAAATGGCTTGCAGTCTTATATAGCTCGCCTCTATATGAGGGATAGGCGCGTCATTTCACGATGCAGTATCAAAGATAAAGGTGTACGGTACTGTACACACCTATGCATTTCTTTATAAAATATTCTGTACTTAGTGTAGATTTTCAAGAAGAAAAAATAACCGCAGAGGATGGCCTTAATCGAATGACGGTTTTGTTAGGTTGGGTAACTACAGTAAATTTTCAAGAGGCGCTACCACTCCTCGCAAATGCGGCGCACGGAGTGTTGGTGCGTGCGTAGTCTCGACCTTTCTCTAGGCTCTAGTCTCGAGTGGTTAGGGGCATTGCCAAGGGGGAGGGGGATATTGACCCTCGTGACTAGTTTTGAACAAGGTAAAAAATTAAGGATATTTTTACCAGTATAATATTCAATGTTTCGTTATGAAAACTGCTAAAATAGCAATTTTGCACCTTGAAATCCAAATTACCATGGGGAGGACCCCCCGGACCACCGCTTTAAAGGGTCGTCGGTATTCATTTATAATAGTCTCAGATTAATACTCCCTCCCCCCCCCTTACACACATCCTGGCTACGCCGCTGGTCCGTTAACCATGACTAACATAGACGTATACGCTACGAACTACTGTGTACGACAGCCGCGTCGAAACTTCTCTTTAGGTGCCTACATCGGTCACATGATCAGTAGCGGGGAAAGTGACTGTTTGCTAGCCTTCAATATAGTTAAGGCCGTGAACATTTCACAAAAATAATTTTGCCCCAGTTTGTTTCCTTTACTTACGTGTACACCTGCAGCTCTGCTTCATAGTTATTGGAAGTGTGTCTGTGTGAAGTGAAAGTGACGTCTCTTATTAGAATGTGCCAACCGTAGTAATATTACTGCGACACCACATGCATGTTATTTGCAGGCACTGAAACAAACTGGGGCAAAATTATTTTCTCGAAAAGTTCATGGCCCTAAATATGTATTCAATTCTGACTTTTTTAATTTTGTTAGGTGTGAGTCCTTAGTTGACTGGGCAAATGCTGATTCTGATGCGTTGCGAATGCAACACGTCGGTCATTCGTCTGTAGACAGCAACACCGTGCCAAACAAGAATTGTCCTGTCAAACAAGGCGCAGGACGCTACGCCGATTTAAATAACACGGTATCTAAATATTCGGGTATTTAGGGTTGAAGTTTACTGAGGTGGTGTAGCACCTTAAATCACTAGGTAACTCCGCAAATTCGTCCTGTTATTTACTCACGTTTTATTTCCCGTCTTTCAGCTGAAAAACAAATACCCTGTTCATTGAAAATAGTAATAATGAAAATTAAAGGTCCATTTTGAACCTAAGTAATGCATATTTATTTTAAAATGTTCTTGCATTTTGTAAAAGTAACCCTAAAGCCAAATAATTTTAAGTGCAATTCTTGCTGCAACGAGATACAACACAATTAACATAGAATAAATAAAGAGTAACGATTTATTTAATTGGAACACGTAAAAAAACCGAAAGAAATAACAACTGTAATCCAAAGGCCGAAGTTTAAAACTTTGTCACACGTTTATACCTTAAATTCTTGAAGTCCTAAAAACACAAACAGATGTTTTGGACACGGCTAATGTCTCGACGTACAACAAATTAATCCTTCATGAAAATTTTGATGACAATCTTGGAGGCTTCAGAGGTGGTAGAACAGCGGGCTCGTATTCGGGAGGGCCAGAGTCAGATTCTAATCCAGCCATCATGGTTTCGTCTCTTCAAGTTGTTTTAACTCACCCCAGACGAAGTATAGCAACTTCTTTCGCAACTCAGCGACACTAAATGGTTTCAGTAAGTTGTATCACTTACCGAGGAAATAAATAAGGCTAAAAACTGCATTTTACCCCTAATGTACAAATTCTTGGTTTTTAAGAGGTGATATTTGTTTTAGAGTGTTGAAAAATGGTTGCTTATGAAACAAATTTTTAAATATTATTCCGCCAAATTTGCTTTATGTATTGAACTCAATTTGTAAAGAGTGAAAAAATACACAGGAATATCCAATAATGTACTCCAGAGAAAAATATACATTTAATTTTAATGTTATTTTTTTCAACAGCTACTTCAGAATATCTTCTCAAGAAATAGTTTAATATAGCTTAGTAGATATAGTCCAATGGATCAAGCAGATGATTTGAATGTCTATTAATCTCGCGCCGATGTCTGATTTTATTGCTGCTACACGTCCTCCCAAAGTTCCAGTGGTATTAGTTGTTTTGTAGCTAGGAGTGAATCTAGGTTTGGGCTTTTTGGGGAGGAGGGAACCATGCCTTAAAAAGTACACATACCCACACCTCAAGTTAAAAATCTGTTGGCAGGGGCTCCCTCGGAAACATTTGAAAATTTAAGGTGTAAAATGGTGCTATTTAAGGCGTTTCCCAACCAAAAACTTGAATACACCACTTTAAGAATTGTAATATGTTAAATATAAACTATGCTTTAAACGAAAACAGGGGGGCTGCCTCCTGGATCCGTCTCTGGTTGTCGCCTCGCACGAGGATTCAAACGAAAATGATCCTCAGCGACCACCAGTAATCGTCTACGTCAGTAGTATCGGGACTATAGCTGACGTCAGTGACATAACAGGCCAGTGAAGTAATATCGCAATACGGTGACAGACAAAGGGTACCAAATGCTGGAAGGAAACTATGCAGTCAGCAAATGTATCGGCGTGTTTGTGTGCTCGTGCATGCACAGCACGTATGTGTGCGTGTATTTGATTCCAACTGAGACTAACCAACTAAAGACCAGTTTTTACTTGGTCTGTGCCTCCAATACGTTGCAGTGTTCAGGGAAATGCATTTTTAAGGAACTATTCCACATTGCGTCACTGTACAAAATGAAAAAAAAAACACTTCAGACGGACGAAATGTCATGATCATTAAAAACACTGTTTCGAAGCCCTCGCAACATAGCTAAGAACGCGTCTTTCAAGCTGCCTTACTTCAAAATGTTATAATCGGATGCATGTGAAACTCAGTCAGAAGCGTACACTGAATTTTGCTACAAACTTTCCACAAATGAAATTATATGGTCACCGGCTAATTAAAGTCCCATAGTAAGAATGCATCGGCGGGAATCTTGCTTTGTTCGTAGTGGCGATGCGGCATTTGATACACACTTCTAGGTCACACCTACAGCATCGTCGCTTCTCAGGCGGTAAGGCGCAGGCAGGCGGTAAAACATACCACGGCTAGAGATAGTGGTTTATCGCGGGGAAACTTGACTGTCTGCTGGATTTTAACAGACGTTCAGCTTACCAGAATATTACTTACTTTAGCTTGTATTTGGAGCTGTTACCCTATTTGACTGAGCCAATGAGAATCCCAAGATTATAATATTTGATGCCTGGTATTGGCACAGACTAAATAGTAACACAGACGCGAAATGACATGGCGGCTCGTTTGACACGGGCGAACTTCACAGCTTATTGGCTGTCCGAGGCTGTTGATGCCAGTCCCGTGTTTGTTTGGCTCCTGCATGTTACGGCAGATTTCCTATTGGCCTGGTTGCCGGTTAACAGGGCAGCCACCTTACGCTGATTGGCGGTAGGCGTCACCGCCATCTTGCTGGCCAGGGAAAACATTTCGCTGGCGTGTGTTCGCTATCCTACCGGCTATTTCACTTCTGTATTCCTAAATATTCTATGGTATTGATATGCAGGCAGCTACATTGTGTCAGAAGTGTATTAACGAATCATATATGTTGCAAGAAACTACAGAGTTACCGAGGGTACGTTGGCACAAAACATTTTCGCGATATACCGTCATCTACAACCATGGCCTACCGCAGAGACGGGCGTGAGCCGCAGGTGTGCGCTGTCTCTAACCGAGGTAATTACCCGGCAATTACTGTCGTGAGGCGAGGGTTGTTTGTATCCATACTGGCCACAGTGCACATGTACACTGTGCTCTATTTCTGCTCGATGCATATCACCCCGCCAGTTATGATTCCGAGTAGCTGCGGGTTAAGTGCAACACAGCGCTATGTGACTCCCCGCTGCTCACGTACAACCGCATCACAGTCAAGGTTAGACTTTCTAGCGTCTCTCGGTTATGGACTATACCCATTACGATTGTCACAGTCGTTAAAAAAAGTCTTGCTAAAATGTATGTAAAAACAGAATGTTTACACTTCTGTAAGGCTTTATTTAAAAGTAAATAACATTTCCGCGTAATTTTTATTTTTGTTAACATTTATCTATAAGCATTCCCTTAATTTGGCTTATTTTCTCGTAATACATACATCTGTAGACGGTAATAACATACGATTTTGACTAAAGAAAAATTGCGTTTGGCTACTTACTTACAATGAGACTACTATGCAATACATATATTATACAAGTTTGTAGCAAACACTTGAGGCCACTTGAACTTTGCTAACGTGGCGGGTTCAGTAAAATTATAACGTCACAATTGAGAGGCCCACAGTAAAGTGAACGTGAAGTCCGGCGGGAACACTGCGCGATCATTTACGACTCTGGGCGTAGACGCGAAATCACAGTACCGGCGTCGCTCGTAGCGCATAATCGATTTTCGTATCACACACTCACGTACTAACATACCATCAACAGACGGCCGCCTTAAAGAATCGTCCACACCACGCACGATACATGCAAATTTCGTGCGAAAATTTCTAGCGCTCGACAGCTCTCGTGCCGAATCACAATATAACACATGTCCTGTTTTTTTTTTTTATGTACGGCCCATAACTTGCACGGACGGAACACAGGTACATGAGGGAGCATACGTAGAGAAAAGCCGTTGCTTTCAGAATGTCAGCGTGATATATTTTTCACCTTATAGAACATTCATTATATGAAAGACAGTAAAAATCTATTCCACAAACTACGGCGTCTATGGCGCAGTGTTAGGTGAAATAATCCGTTAATAAACAACTGCTTCGTCTTTGGTCTCTCTTGATATATATAGAATATATATAGAATATATATATATATATATATATATATATATATATATATATATATATATATATATATATATATATATAGAGAGAGAGAGAGAGAGAGAGAGAGAGAGAGAGAGAGAGAGAGAGCTGTTACAGCAAATATTGTCCTTTTAAGATATTTGGTTATAGGTTGTTATGGGTGGTTCGCGATGAAGTGAGTACTTGTAAATATCGTTTCGCCTAGAGTAACAATTAAAATGATATATTATTTATTGTGCCTTCAGATGTTAACTTTTGAGCACGGTACAATTTACACACTTTGATTGTTGCTTCGGGTTGCTATGTTTATACTAAAAAGTGTCAGGAAAATACACGTTAGATAAAAGGGAAAAAGTAACTATGGTTCCTGTAGTGCTTACTTTATTCCAAGCCACCTAGAACGTGTATCTCGCACGCGGACCGACAATCAACTAAACTAAACGGACAGCGACAGTAAAGAAAGTGAAAAGACATCAGGGACATGCCAACTATTCTTAGAATGAGGGAAGGAGAGGATACTTATTGGCGAAGTTTTAGGACGGGGAAGGGGACGAATTTTATATATATATATATATATAAATTCTTGCAATGGGATTTGACACTTTCTGGTGTGACCATCTACGTTTCCTCCTACAAACGAACTGACGTCGTTCTAAAATGTAAATGTGGGAAACAAATAAGGGGGTGAGGAGACATGATTTTCCTTACTTACATATGGGAGACCCCCCAACCCCGCCCATTTGTCAAATTGTTGGCACAGACCCGAAAGATTATTAAGAATGTTTTCAGCGACTATACTGCATGCTGATAGTTATAGGAGAAGCTACAAGCTAAACAACACCGCCTACCGATATTTAAAACCAGTCTGTCGCAAAACTCTCACGCGAGTTGACAGAGCTAGCGTCAAAGCAAATGCTCTCGGGCTGCCGATTAGACCACATCACGCTAATGATAAACGTGTGAAAACTTCCCGACGTATTCCAAACACGTGTGTGCATAATGACGGTTTTAACTTCTTGAAGGGTATAACGTCAGGGATACGATATGCAGATCGACAACAATAAAGCATCGACCTGCCTCGTTCCGAGAAGCAGCACTCGCAGCGGACGGCGGCTTATCGCGTGTGGCCGGGCTATGCAGGGGAACAGAGGCGCTGACGCACGTAGCCAACACCGATATGCCCACTGCCCCAGATACTGCGACAGATAACTGTCCGCATTACCATAGTTCTGAGCTTGCTCTCGGCCTCTTGCCCTCACCAACTCTTCCACCACTGCAGCCTTGCTTCACCAGGAGGTGGGGTAGCCCCGCACCACAGACGACCATTCTACAACTGTGCGAGAACTGCTGATAAGTACGTGTCTGCACTTCCGATATCCCACACATGTAAATACTTTTTATAAAGTGGTGGATGAGTTTTCAGTCAGGAGGATGGTTTGGGCTTCAGGGAAACCCTGAGGCGGGACTAGATGATGATGAAACTGCAGTGGTTCACCATTGCCTTCTGCAGGATGAGAATGAGGGAATACAACAACCTGTCCTGAACCAGGGGAAGTAATTAAATTTTCTTACCCAGCCGGGAATCGAACCCGAGGCCCTTGCTCATCGGCCAGGATTTCTAACCACCAAACTAAGCTATCGGACTACATGTATTATATGGGTACTGGTTAAAATAATAGGGGATCAGACAAAACCAATAAAGAGTACGTCGTACCTCATGTTGATGATATTGGTGTGTGGTTCCTTTTTATGTATGATAATGCTCCTCCACGCAGGGTTAGGTTCAGTTGATGACCAATAAGCTGGACAAGTAGTACCAAACATCTGTTATAATCAGTTTGTTCTCCAGACGTCATTCAACTGAGAACATTATTGTGCATAATCCATCACAGATGTGCAGCAGTATTAGCCATTCAAGGAGGCCATACAAGAGCACAGTATCTGATTTATGTGCTGTCGTCCACCTAGTGTCAATAACGAGCATATCCTTTTGTATCCGACAGCAAATTTGTCTCATTCTTCGGTTATTAATGTCAGATCCCTTGATTAATCTTGTTCAAAATTAATTATAAGTGCAGGTACCTGTATGATAATGTAGGTACCACAGTACACATTAAGAGAAACTGGAGATGTGCATCTTGTGTATTGTGTTATGGGAGGTAGTCCAAAGAGCACCACAATATACTATACAAACAGATATTCAAACAGATGTCATCCAAGTAATTGAATGATGTTCGTGTCTGTGGACAGATTGGTGTGCAAGACAAGTACATATGCCATAAACAGACACAAGATTGGAGTGACAAGCAAGGTTAAAAGAACCAGGTTTCAGGCAGAAGAGCTGGAACACATCGCAGAATCACCGTCAAGTGAGTAGCACACATGAAATCGTTCACCAAATGCTTGTCAAACAACAAAGTGTGTCGAGGCTTCTGCACAAACAACTGCTGTACCTCTATCATCATCAAAAGGTGGAAGCTGTACAACAAGCCAATTTCCAGCAATGAGACGATATGGCATTTTAGTTTCTACACCATTTGCTTCATTCTGTCGACAGGAAAGGCTGTTTTCACACATGATGGGATTCTCAAAAGTCAAAACAGATATGTTTGGGTCAACAAAAACCCACATGTGGTGGATGAATGTCACCACATGAATGAACATATTTAAAATTGGGGGAAAAGAGGAGGGGGTAAAAGCAAGGGCAGATATACACATTTATGATGGAAGAGGGGGAAGGGGATTGTTATAACTCTTCTGGCACCTGGGCCATAAATACAAGCAGGGATTCTCTGGACCCTCTCCCAGGAAACATTTTATTTAAAGTACAAAATTTTGCTATTTAAATGTAGAAATCTTAAAATTAGTTTGTGTTTGTGCACACGTGCACACATACACACAAATATACAGGATGTTTGGTAATTATGGGTACAAATGAAAGAGATGTGTCGAGGACAATGAAACAAGCAAATAATGCTATAAACATCGTTACGGAAAACGACGGTTTTCCCGTTACGATATATGGACAACTGCAAGCATGGCAATGTTGCAACACTGTTACCGCCATCTGTACCAGGGACCAGTTCCTACAGTCAACAGCAAATGCAGTGTAGCTGCATAGTGTCTACAAACAACAGGACCACTTTGTGGATGGTTCCCACTGCATTTGAAACACACATGTATTTTTGAATGTGTACGGACATCAATGCGAAGACGTGCTGAAGCCTCCCTTCACATGAAAAGCGCCAATTTCAAACACTTGTTGTAATGTCTTCATCCACATTTGCAGCATTTTGACGTTTTCATCCTCGGGAATACTGGTATTATAGCGTTCCTGTCATAACATGTAATGTGTCACATTGGGGAAGACATATTTTCCCGAACTATGTTTATTAGCATTATTTGCTTGTTCCATCGTCCGCGACTCACCCCTTTTGTTTCTACCTATAATTACCAAACATCCTGTACATAAATGTGTGCGTGTTTTCAACTTCAAAAAATGCTAGGAAACCTATCAAAGCTAACAACACAACAGTTTGTTAGCAGATTATCCGAGTTTAATTCCTGGGAGTACGGGAGAGGGAGATTTTGAATTTCTGCGTGTGAGAATTGTACTAGACGATGCTGTTGGTCAGAGGGTATTCTTGGGAATCTCCTGTTTCTCCCATCAGCACCACTTCATATTCACTTCATTTACCCTCGTCAGTTCTCATGTCTATACTCTTAAAAGCCACCAAAACCTATTCACTTTACTAACTTATAATTTTCTGAGTATGAGAATTGTTGCACCCACAGTGGATGGTAAAACCAGAAGAAAATTTTTTCCGGACTGCTGTATCTGTAAAAATAACAACCGGATTCGAAAAACACAACAATAGAAATGAGCATTAGACTTTGAGCTATGCTGTCCCCAAATTAAATAATTTTGTTACCATTTAAAGTTACACAGTATAAAGGATAATTGTAAAGCACTGTACGCCAGCTAAGTGGCTTGCGCAAAGAGGCTATAATGCATTACATACGCTGGTCAGCGGCACCCTTACCATTCCATCGATTTTTCGTCTTACACACAAAAAAGTAGTCTATCTAGGGAGGGCTCCTAATGAACTTTTCGAATCCTTTTGTTTTTTTTTTTTTTTTTTCAGATAAAGC
>PNEQ01027381.1:0-39495 GCA_003012365.1 Medauroidea extradentata | reverse complement strand
TGCAATGTACGTGTCGGAACAAGTCCATGTCAACAGTGTTTAAACTGTACTTGATTTATATTTTTCGACAACAATTTAAAATGCATGTCAAAAAATTACACGATGAATTGTTTAAAGTGTTGTAAATAATTGCATATTTTATAGTTTTTAAGTGTTAGTGAAGAGATTTTGGTCAGCTCTTAACATCTAGGTCTTTAGCGCTGCTGAGAGGTGACATGATATGAGTATGGAGCAGCGCTGGAATATCAGTCTGGAACTCACATTTTCAGATTCAAATCAGAGAAATTATCAAGTCTTCTGTTGAAGTGATGTCTTATGGCTACATTGATTTCTAACATAAGCAGAATAAAAATGATGATTCGCTTGATAAGAAATATAGAAAAAAATTCTAAAAGATGCTATTTTAGTCCTGCATACAAAAATATTTCCCAGACTCTTTCTGCGTTCTGGCGGTGACAGTAGCTGGTTGTATCATTAAGTGTATGAAACATGGTTACTACTTGGTTTTGCAAATTAGCAGACAAAATAAACAGCACACCTGCTCCATTTGTTCATGAGATACCACTGGATGGTACAAGTACAGTAGCATACATGGTATGAAAACTGGTTTAATCCAACCACAATCAGTAATGACTGTGTTGCCACATTTCTTTCTTGCAAAACCTTAATTAGAGCCTAGTACCACTGGCAGGTTAAGGTTTTACAGTAGCATTACTGGTGTCCCAACCTTAACATTAATATTGTGGGATGGACTGTCATGTGGGCTGATGCTAATGTGATATAGTTATTTGCCTATTTCCTCACAGCTTTTAAAATTAGGTCCACTAATTCAACATAACCAAACATACACATGAAACAAGTTCACTAAAAACAATGCCATGTCACTTCTGATAACTATGCTGTGGTACTGTCGAAATTAACAGTAAATAAAATATTCATTCCTTAAAATTAAATATTCATTCCCTAGGGCACGCAAAAGCTGTACAACATTACATACAGACTGCATTGAAAAGAGTACCTACATATTAATTATTTCTCGATGGACATACTAGTTTACCTGTCAACTTCTTTGATGAACGGTTTACAAATGATTTTTTCCTCACCATATTTAAGTCTTTTCAACTCAATATGAGAAATGCCAATATATCGGAAAGGTATACAATAGAAGTAGCAGTCTTGTGAAACATAAGTATTGTGATATTTAATTGGCAATTTAAGATTTAAATTGTGAGATATATTTTTATTTCATGAAAACACATTACTGTCACACCATACCCTTAACAAAAAAAAAAAAAAAAAAAAAAAAAAACCCCACCAGAAAAATTCAGGACTCAATTTCTTGTGTATTAATGCAATCATACATAAGCAGCTTCACTTCGACGTTTGTACATAATTAGGAGGCACTAAAACCTTTTTGGAAATATATTTTACCACCTTTCCTTCAGTATGTTTGTAAATTGAAAATTAATACTGTATCCTGAAATAGCCTTAAAAATATCTGCATAGTCTTAATTTTTAAGCAAAAAATATATACTGCCAAATCAACACATTCAATAGATATTGAGGATTAGTAGAAAATGCATTTTACACCTGTTCATCCCTTTAAAGATTGAAGTTCAAAAAATCCAAAAACTACTTTTTAGACATTTGATTAAGTATCCCATTGAAGTAAGTAGCCAATTGAAGCGAAAATCATGACGATATCCCATTGGATTTGATCTAAATCAATGATTCATAAAAAAAAATTATTTCTCATCTAGTCACCCCTAATGTGTTTAATTTCGAAAAATAGGGGCATAACTTTTAGGGTACCATGTAATTCATCACTTTGAAGCAAAAAACAACTTTTTATCTCTTAAGGATTCTACAGAATTCAAGGCTTAATTAAAAACACAGTTCATGTCTTTTCACCCCCTTACGTGACAATTTAAAAAAAAAATACTGAATCTGCATTTGCATGAGTCACTCGTTAAATTGAAAATCATAATTGCCCGTAAGGCTCGAGTTATACAAAATTCCAAAATCATGGTAATAGATAATATAGATGTGGCGGTGTTCATAAATCACAAAATTCAGAATAGTTTAAATGCAGTATGTTCTTACACTTGACTAACACTTACACTTATATCGTCTTTGCACAGAAGGAATGAATAAAAATTTTGCCTTTGAAATGTGCTCCTTTAAACAAAGAACATAACATGAAAAGTTTCTTGTCAGACAGCTTAACTGCAAGTTGATGAATATATTACTGCTACGCTACCACCTGAGGCAAGTCACTGGGCATAACATGAAATATATACTATTCTCCTTTAAAAATGAAATCAAAGCTAATTTCAAATACACCCTATGTACAAAACATTGTCTTAAAAACCATTTTTACTGCCATATAAAATTTTGTTTTTGCCTACCATCATGTTATAGAAATTTTATTGTTACGTAACTCAAGTAATAAATATGTTCACATATGCTGTTAACACATAAAATGTGACTAGCTAGCTGTTACCATTATAAACCAATTGTAGGTAATTTTTAAAAATTAACTATGCCTGTTAAAAATAAATTAGAAGAAATATCTTGGAAAATTTAACGTAATACTGCTACTTTACACTAAGACATAATAAGTACAGTTTAAACATAAAAGTTTGAAATGTTCCACTTTTATTTCTTCTAGTTTCAGTATTACTTCAGATTCCTAGGTAAAGTATGCTCCCGTGAGAGTGTTCAAAGAATGATTGCAATTTAGAAATCAAGACTAGTTGCATAGTAACTAAAAAAAATAACCTTCGTTAATACCATCATAAAGACATTGCCCTCAAACATTGTAAGAGGCTTGTTACAATAATCTTGAAACTAGGCAGCAAGTTCACAGTACTTAAATTAAGATGTGGCTGAGACACAGAGAAAAGAGGGAATGGACTTACAGTTCATTTCCGAGTTTTATAATTGTCTGTACTTACATTTGTTTTATTTAGAACAATATAGTACAATACAACAATAAACAAGCTGGAGATCAATTTCTCAGAATGTCCTGCAAAGCAATTATTATTTTACTGTGCCATTGCTTAAATATTAGTGTACAAAGTTCGACCTGTAAGTTTTCTCGATATATTGTGCATTAAAGCACTAGCCAGGAATATTTCCTGGAAATGTATCTTCTTTAGGAATATGAAGTCTCTAAATACCACTATCATTTACAATCTAATTGTTGCATCTATAGGCTGTGCAAACAACCATTTAAATTACTTCAACAGATTATTGAAGTGTCATTTAAGTCCAATTATTGGTATCCATCCATGTTATTTTAAAGAACGAATGCAATAAAAATGACAAAGTTGTCCATCCCTTGAAATAATTTGATCACAGCAACATTATTTACAGTGGTTTAAGGAGTTGGTTCAGTTACAAATTAGTACCTAAATATACCAATAAAATTTTCAACCAATTTTCTTGTACCTTCAACAAACAATTGATCAGCTCCAACTTTAAAGATATTACCTACCTTTGATTACCAATTTAGACCACTGACTTTATTATACACTAAATTTAATTTTATCACTAATGAATTTCTAATCACAGATTGATTATGGATTTTACATTAATCCTTACTTACATGGCATCTGTCTACAACTAATGAAGATATGCGGTTCCTGTTTCTACCACAGAATGCTTTATAACAGCTCATTTTCTGAAGGAAAATTAGCTAAATTAAATACTCTAAACAGTAATTTATTTTTGAATACAATATCATAAATACTTACAGAAATATAAATTCTGGTGTTCCAGTAGACATAAATTATATCTGAGCTCTCTTAGGGCATTTTCATTTATAATGTGTCGGTAAGTGTGTGTCAAAAGACTTCTAGTACTCTGTGTGGCTTCTTAGCAGCACTCATCCTTAGCAGTGATACTCACATTCAAATGATCTAGAGATGCTAACACAGTCACTAACAAACTTCAGTCCCTAGAAATATAACTGGTGTAGAAAAGTGTTACGGTACGCTTTCTCCCTACATGGCCATCAACTTCATGTTCACATTTCTGTCCACAGAGCAAGCAGCGGCAGCGAAGGACAAGGTAGGAGAGGCAGCAGCTGCAGCCAAGGACAAAGCCGCAGAAGCTGCGACTGCAGCTCAGGAGAAAGCAGGTGAGGTGGCAGCTGCAGCCAAGGATAAAGCAGGAGAAGCTGTGGCAGCGGTGCAGGAGAAAGCAGAGGAGGTGGCAGCTGCAGCACAGGAGAAGATAGGCTCTGCAGTTCAGGCAGCGAAACAAAAACTAGGTTCTGCAGCAGAAACAGCAGAGGAGAAAGTGGCAGGTGCTGTGGAAGAGGCAGAGACAAAAATTGAAGACCTTTTACCTGGCGAGAAGACTCCTGAACCTGATGCGGGGGAAGCAGCTGAAGAAGTCGTCACAGAAGAGGCTACAGAAGTAGTGGAAGAAGTGAAGGAAGCCACTGACCAGACATCGCCAGATGTAGAATCCGTTGAAGGAATTGCTAGTGAAACAACTGAAGAACCGGTTACAAATACAGGAGTGGAAATTACGGAGATTCCAACAGATGATGCGGCACCGGACAGTGTAGCAGATATACTGGATGAAATAGACGGGACAGGTGTCGAGACGGGCACAGTTGCTGAAGAAAAAGACAGTGATAAGGAAACAGAAACTAATGATGGAGAAAAATCAGAAGCAGACGGAGGCAAAACTAGCCCAAGTGCATGAATTTTTTAAAGTGGTAAGTTTTTAACAAAAGCAATCCAGACTATTTTTCTATCATTGAATAAAGTGAGAATCATAAATTAAATGTATGTACAAAATTGTGATGACTGTTTGGGAATTGTGTTCAGTTCAGTTCTAAAACAAACACAGTGCACCATTTTTTAAATGTTAAAATGTGAGCCAAGAATTTATAAATATTAGACTCTTCAAGCTAATAATCAGATTTTAGTTTCTTAGTTACCACTTCATATTTCTGCAGTTTACATTTAAATTCTGCTCTTTATAAAAAAATCTTGGTCAAGTTGCTGTTTACAGAATGTTTTAACAAATGCCAAAATAACCTTAGAAATGTATATTGTTTATTATATTTTGTAAATCACTGTAAATATGTTCAAGTTAAATATTTAATAAACAATAAGATATTTATAACTAAAAATAAAATTAATTACTTTTAACACTTCTGAGCTGCTGCATTAATTAGCAAGATCCAATATGAAATTAGTTCAGCAGTTCAAAAAACAGTGTCATTACATTTCAACAGATTAAGTCACTATACATACAACTAAAACTAAAAAAGTAACGCTCATAGCATTAAAAATGCTTAAGACTTCACAAAAATGCAAATAATCTGTGATTCAATAGCAGACAAAACTTAATGAATAATCAACATTTGGAGAAAAGAGTGCCAACATTTAATGGGAGGGAAAATGGAACAAAACAAGTGTATACCAGAAATAGCATTTCCGAAGGTTGTAAGAACTACCCTACATTAAGTCATACCAAAGTTAAGAATATCCACGACACACGTTAAATATTTTTAATTGGTTGCAGGCTACAGGGGGAATTGATTACACATAGAGAAACAGATTGCTGTTTGCTATTGTGTGTTAGCACATTTAGTGGCCCATACATTAACAAAGGCATATTACTGCATACAGTATTCAAATATATTTCACCCAACTGTTCCTAACATAATCTACATAGTTTAAAGTATGCTACAATTATAGCTGGAGCATGATGCATTCATAGAGTAGATTCACGACTGGAGCTGGGTTAAAAATACCAATATTCCAGGTCTCGTACAATGTACCATGATATGTACATGATTGTATGTAAAAATACCATAAATTTAATATTTCCTCCACTACAAATAAATCTGGATTTTATGTGATAATCACACAACACTAGTAATTTCTTGTACGGAATGTTCGCTACAACATAAAACTTCATTACCATTCCTCATTACTGTGCACAGTTTTCTCGTATGTTCATATTCCATTGAAATTTATCTTCACCAAATTTATATACTATTCTATTTTACTCTGTCCTTTGTTACTGCAATTACAATTAACAAATTCAATTGACCTCGAAAGTTAAGTTATAAAAGTTATTAGATGTAAACAATAAAACTGTGTTGAAAATATTTTTAAACATGGAACTGTACGCCTGCCCATTAAAAAAATTTTGGGATTATTTTAACTACCTAAATCTACTTTATAAATGTTGAAAAGATGTTAATGGGATAAGAATCTGTGATGTGGGATATTGATACACAGGTTTGATGATCTTTCAAAACGAGATAAATCAGTCCAATTAAATTTTACTTACCACATTTTTTGTCATGAGCTTATGACATAAGCAATTAGTTTTGTGCACATTGTATCAGTTTTTTGCTGTGTCTGTACCAAAATTTAAAAACCTCTACACTGGTTACGTGTTGATAATTGCAAGTGAATATGTAATAGACCATGCCTACCCTGTCATCTTACATAACTTCAATAATTTTTTTCATGTGTGCACAAAGTTTTAATGCAATACTGTTTTCATTATGAGTGCACTGTAATTTTTAACGATAATGAAAGTACTGAGTCTAAGTTAGAAATAATACACTGGCAATACAATCCAATTAGCTTTAGGCTTGGCTCAACGATACAAATGCATTTTTATCATTCCAACTCAAATCAGCATAAACAAAAAGTAGTCCTGTTTATTTGGCCAGTTATATTTGTTCTTAATTTCCATACTAATGAAGCTACAATAGCCAAAAGGGTAAGCTAACATTAAACTAACAAGGAACAGCAACAACAAAAATTAGTGCAAATCATTGATAAAACAGAAACTAATGGGATGCAACCAAACAGAAACCTTCCAAACATTGGCTAATAAAAGAACAGAGAACCACCATACACTTTGTCAATGTAGATAAACAGAGAAACAATGTACACTGAGAATATCAGGTACCAACAGTATGTAGCAATTTTCAATAGTAATACAAAAGAAATTGTCTGTAATAGAAAACAACAATTTTCTGTTGGGTTTTTTCTTGTTTTCTATAGCAAAATTTTTGATACAGAAATGTGGTATTACAGAAGTTATACATGAAGCAGACTTTTTATCTTCAGTCACCAGAACTGTTGCCCAGCACACAGTATATGTTATCTATCCATGAGAAGAGCTTTGATACAATGGTGACCTTTAGTCCTGTGACCAAAAAAATCTGTACTCACGTAACTTTCATGTGATAAGCACATTATTATTTTGTTCCAGCATTCTTGAGCAGCAGAAGTAAATTCTGTGAACCCTATTTTATGGTCCACCAGGATTTGGGCAATAGGCAGCCAGTCACTCCATTTATAAATGGCTGTCCCTAACAAACAGCCAACAAAAATTAAAGTTACCATTTACTATAAAAAAAAATCAACCCACAAATGACAACCATGCAATATTTCACATGCAAATAACAGTCTATTGTATTACTAATTTACGTTGCCAATTTAAACTCTACTTTTATAAAGTACCAAATACCAAATAACAATTGTATTTAAAACCATATATTTCTAAAGGACATACAAACGGAGCCTGTGGATCATGGGTATGAGACACACCATAGGATGCATTCTGTTCTTGAACACATACATCCGCCAAATTTTAAATTTTCTTGAACTATGGGATTGTTTTTACCTCTGCATTAGTGTATAACTGCCAGTACTATATTGTATACAATTAAAATTGTATCCTTTTAACATGAGTCATAACACCACAAACGCGTTTTCACTTCAAAGATTGAAACTGTTATCACAATCACAAAGCAGATGCTAAAATAACGAACACAATATCCAAATACTGCATACACTGAAGTAAAATTTAATAACCTACACTTACTTGGTCTTAAATCTTTATGATTTTATTTTATCCTCAAAATCATACTATATTCAAGCAGCCCTCATTAAGTAACATAAATAAAAGATACACAAATATCATTCCTTCATGAAAATATTTAATCCCAGATTGTAATCTTGTCATACTATAAAGAACTAGCTCTATGTCTTCCAGTGACAGAGTGTTGGAGAAAGTGAAAGGAAACCTGACTTTATGTTGCACATTTTAATTGCCTGACTAGGGCTATATGGTGTAGTAATAGAAAATTACTTATAATGGATTTAATTTTACGTAATTCGTTAGCATGTTCAAATAAAAATGAATGTGTTATTTACATAAATTCACAATATGGTATCATTAAATTGAATGAAACAAATGTTAATTTCACTTATACTGTACGTACCAATTTGCTTCAACCAGTAAAGGGTGATTCAGCAAAAAAAAAAAAAAACTACCTAACCACTGAAAACAGAAGATCCAACATCTACTATACAAACTAACTAAAGGTAAAAATATTCAAGCAACTACAAAACATAAAAAAATTTTCTGAATTTAAAACACTAAAGACTTACTACTAAAATGCTATTATGAATATTAAAATTCTATACAAACATTAATATTGCAGTTATACGACATAACTTAACATTTTTGTCCCAAGCTGAATTTTAAATTGTTAGTTTGTACATATTAGTGAGAACAAATTATGTAAGTATGTCAACTGGGAATACTTGCGATATAGGGGCAACACACATTTGGCAACTTTTTTTCTCTCATTTCACACGTATGTCAGAGAAAAGGAGAGAAAGAGGGAGATAGAAAGAGGAAGATAGAAAAAGAGACAAAACATACATGTGATGTACAATAGTATCAACTAACAACTTAAATGAGTAAATAGTGTAATATTACATTCAAGACTGCCACATGTGCAACTGAAAGTACCTTAGAAATGTCCAAAGTTAGCCCCCTTGCCCCAAGTACTTATCCTTCATTGTTTGTAGAGGTTACTAACCTACAGTAATGCTGTACCTCAGTAGGCACTTTAAACCCAGACCTGATATGCAGGGTGACAAGTGGCGAAGGACTCCAAATCGTGTCACTACCTGCAACTAGTGTACTAGTGTCAGTGCAGAGCGATGTGTACAGAGTGTTGAGAAAGGGAATAGGACAATGGTCAGACAGCTGTGTAGTTAGCTGCTAAGACGGACAACTCTACTGCTCTGCCGCACCTTGTATTTTGCTGACGTCACAAACTGTGAAATAAATATTGTAAATTCTAACCGTGGCCGCCTCATGACCATCCATTAAATTGTATATTTGTCTTTGCTGTTATGTAAGGTTTGTTTCTTTTTAAGGTAAGGTGCAAGCACTTAAATAAAATAATTCGTAGGGCAGCAACCCCTAGTATCAAAGTAGTACTCCTAATTGTTTCACCATCTAAATATTGCATGCGAAATTAAAAGTAATCACTGTGGCAGAGCCTACTCATGTATGTGTAGTAATGTAAGCACTATTACTTTCCTGTAGTGAATTACAGTACGTACATAAATTTAATTAATGGTTCTAAGCAGAATTTGGGAGATGACACCAGCGCTCTTAGTGGCAGTCGACAACCATTAGAACCACCAAGCGCTCATCCCCAGTCTATGTGCATCTTCATACACACACACATGTCGACAGACGGCAGGAGAAACCTGAACTTTGCTTCGTCAGACTTTTATAGTGCTGTACGTCATAATTTAAATATTCAGAACCTGTGCGCTTCACACAAGGCACATACATTTTTTAACGGGTGCGAGACTTCAACTTAGCATATATCGGCCAACTCAAGTTTTATTGGACTTGGTATAAACACGTGCTAAGTGTGCATCTCAAAATTTGCTTTTCCAGAACTGTGATGATTAATTTCTGCTTAGTTTCAGTTTAGATCTTATCCCCTGGCCTATATGACTGGTCAAGTATAACATCCTGAAAGTGTCAGTACATGATATCTGCATACAAGGAACCACATGGGTGTTCAGTACGAATTGTCTATTACCACGACTCATTAAGTCCATTAAAAAATTTTGTAACAGTAAAACCTGTCCTACTTATCTACTAACAATTAAGATGTTGGGAAAATTAGCACATGTACGTATTAGGTTAAGTAATTTTTATTAATGCCAATTTGAATAAAATCAAACAGCAGCTTTTAAAAAAAATTAATATAATCTGTTTGACTCAACTGCATTTGTAATTGTAATGTGGAGTTAAAAAGTTTTGCAACTGTTTTGTACAACAAAATGGTGGAATTTGGTAATCCAGGGATTGTATTCAAACATTATATCAAAGCACAGTATTTATTTTATATACAGTACGCACGTATATTTAATTTGCAAACCAAATAGAACCACTTAGTAAAAAATTGCAAAATTATTATACGTTTCTGTCATTTATTTACTGGTATTATAAATTTCTGTCATTTATGTGCTGGTTATAATGATTTTTCTAGGCTGTTTTCATGGTGGACATAATATGTGCTGACCATATCTTGACAAGTTTTGGAACAGTACCCAGCTTTCAGTTAATTTTTTGGAGTGAAAGTAACAAGTTTTGCTCCTGTTTAACATATTCAAATAACACATATTGTTGGGCTTTATTACACGGCACAAAATTCAGACTTCCAGATATTTGTTGACGTAACGAGTTTTGTAATGGATGACTCATACTGTATGTATCCTGCTATTCCTAATAAACCCGCAAACTGAACCAATAAAAGTGTGCGTTCATTCCAAGTGTCGAGGCACCTCTCTTGGCCAACAAAGTAAGGAAGAGTGTATATTCATTGTTGTGAGAGCTACCACGTCAAATCATGAATGCTATGAAATATCTCACACTCCCACCTTCAACCGAGTATTTTCTGAAGTGGTGACCACATTAGACTTCTCCCTTAACACAGCTCAGGACCGACTGTGTCCACAGTAACATAATACAAATAAAATGAAATGCAAAAATATTTTATTGACGTTTCAAAACACTTTACATAAGAACAAGGAAAACAAGAAAGGTAAAGTAAAGAAATTGTTTCTTCTCATGACACTGAGAAGGGAACCTCGGAAATTCTATTATTAAAATGCATATTCAGGAGAAGAAGGTTGCCAAATGCTCACTTGTTAACATATGTAGTCTCTAATTCTCCAACCACAGCCACTGCATCAATCTCAATTTGGGCATCCTGAATAATGAAGAAACACATTTATTACACAATAGTTTGAATAAAATACATTACCATTTAACGAACAACATGAGTAATTAACTATAAAGAATGATATCCTTATGTCACACATAAAAATAAAACTGTTACAAAATGGATGCTGAAATGCTGCTAACCACAGTTAATATAATAATACTGACAGTAGGATAATAGTGGGACTCCAGTTCTACTGTGGATTACACAAGTACAGTCTGGTGAAGATTATTTCACTTTGAGTGTGAGAATATAATTACCTGTAATAAACAAGAAGGGAAAACAGCACAGGTAAAATTATGTTAGAGTACTGTTGCTCAGGGGGTGTAAGCAACAACACACAGCTTGACAAATGCCCAGGCATGCCTTCCTATTTAGCCCACCTGCCACACTATTTATAAATATAAACAGATGCTCCATACAACGAAACAGTGCTTCAAGACGTGTGGCTAAGCAGTGTGACAGCGCCAGTATGTGGTTCCACCCTGTACTGAATACACCTCATACAAACTTTTCTTATATATGTTATCATTAGAAAAGACTAAAGTATACATGATAATTATTCTTTAATTACTATGTTATGTTTGCCATATTGTGCGTATTGTTCTAGTTTTAATCACTTTAACAGCAATAGTGTATAGTTAATCAACAGGACTTTTAGTTTCCTTATTTTAACACGTAGGCTGCTCAATCCATGCCGGCATAATATCCCCTGTAATTTGTGTGCAACAACACTAAATTGTTTTCTGTACCACGCAGCCCAATGGAAGGGCCAAAATTACAAGCTCGCATAGTTGGATTCGCCTTCTCTTTTTCCCAATCTCTTGAATTATAGTTCTGAGTAAAACTCATTACTTGCGTGTAGGATGTACACTTATTTCAAAATCTCACTTTATGTGCAGCTATAGTGCACAGTATGGGTGGGCCTGAACAGCCCCCAAAAATCATACAATTTTCAGCACAGTTCCAATCCGGCTGTCAATGCACTATCCTGAGAGGTTCCAGGGTTTCATCACCATCCTACTAGCCAGGCGACTCAGGTGGTAACCATTTCCCTAACTTTTCCGTGTAATTAATTTATTACAAGCTCCATCCCTATGTCATACTTCTCAATTTTCATGTTCCCTGGTATACCAACCACCCACTACACAAACCACTTATTTCTCCAGCACAACCTGCCACCTCCCTTCATGTCAAACTTAGAATGACAAGCAAGTTAATGGCAGGTGCAAGCAAACTTAGATATTTGAATATTTTTTTACCTTAGTGCACATGGCCAATTTAAAAAAAAAGTTGATTCAGATGATAATTAGTGCAGCAAAATTTTCCGTTGTAATAAACACAAGTCCCATTTCACATTCATCAATAATGAAACACAACTTCAGTATAAAAAACAAAAAATACACATGCACACTAAATTTTGATATTTTTTAACACATACGTACACCTTTATTATTAACTTTGGATCCTGTTTCGAGAGCATCACCAAATAGAAATTTTATGAAACACACAAGCACGGTCCCAACAATGTGTTTTAGGAAGGAAGAGTGAAGGGGGAGCGAATTAGAAAAAAAATATTTTAAAAATCTTGAGAGAGCAGTGGCGAATGGACTCCTTTTTCCTATAAACAAATGTCATTCCAAAACGGTCATCTTTACATTGTACACATCTGTATTTTTTGGGGGATTTTAGGGGGGGGGGAATGCCCCTATCCCCTGGATCCATCCCTGAAAACACTTACTTGGCTCTGAAAATCATGTGAATGAAATGGATTGTAACAAGACAACTGTACAGACCACCAAATGCTTCACGAATAATGAATTCTTAATATGTTCTGCTGTTTCCTTTCACAATCTTTATTAAAAATTGTTGATCTATTGAGCAAGAATGAGCAAAAAATAGACAGTGATAGTGAGAGAGTGAGAGCAAGATAAAGAAAAGTAAGAGTATGAGTGAGAGATTACTTTTTTAAACAAATAAGTCAGTCTGGGCAACTAATTTAAAATATAAATTAATAAATTAATTGTATGAACCTGTGAGAAGCACCTACAAAGATGGTGTAGTTTGCTTCTATACATAGGCTCAGTCAGACCACTGTGTGTTGTGTTATTTTTGTGTGGCAATACTATAAACAAATATAGTAAAAATTATTTTTTTTTATTAGGATATAATATGAAAATATAGTGTAACACTATCTTAAAAAACAAACTTCAAAAATTACATTTCTTTACTTATTAAATCATCAATACTTAAAATTTAGCAACTAAACTATGAACAGTGAAGATAGCAGAGTCAACAATTTTATTAAAATTAACATAACTTTAGAAGTATTTTTAAGTAGATGTGCAGGGTAGCATAACTCACTATATTTATTTTACAAACACTGCAAACACATTTTCGACTTACTTGTCAATACAGTAAGTTATCACCACACAAAATCAACACACTATTCTGAATCATCCTATTATATAGGTACCAGTTTATGTTTTGTACACACATCCCTTTTCCCAGAAATCAGTCAAGAAAAGATAAGAATGATTAGTCACCACATAGCTGCCCCTGAAAGATGTAAAACCTGAGAAAATTAAGATAAAATAAGTTAATAAATGTTTACTACGTTAAACGATGTGCTCGTACATGATTATAAAACAATAAGTAGCCCAATTCTTTCCAGGAAATTAAAATTTCAAAGACTATAACAAAAGTTTTCTGACCTTTGCACAGGTCATGTGGATTTATAGCCAATCACGACATGCAACGGTACTTAATAGATTTTTTAAGTTAAGGTGTGCTTACTGTTATACGTAATTTTTTATGTGAGACAGAAATCAAAAAATAATTATTTAATCACTAATTACAATCACATAGATCACAATGACAAAGATAATAAATAAATTTGAAATTTAAATAAATGTAAAAGACATTCTTAATATCTAACTTGAGTTTGTTTTCAAGTAACTTATAAATATAAAATTAATGTAAAGCTCTAGCAAAATCCAAAATTTTAAGGAATATACCAACTTAAGAACTAAAAACACAACGGACTTAAACCTGCATCAATAAGCTTATTTGTGATGAAAGTTAATGAAACTGTCAGAACTATTTTTACTCTCCAGTCAACATGTAAGACAAAGATTTTACAAACATTTTTTAATGCAAAAAAAAAATTGACCATTTGATCTGTCAAATTTTTAATAACTAATCTTTTAATAACAAACACTGTACAGTACCTAAATAGTTCCAAGAAAATAATTTAGCTGAAATCGCCTGTAGGGTTATAAATACTATTTCGTTTGAAATAGCCATGAATTTTAACTATAAAATAACATTTGTGATACTAACCAATGGTAACCTTCCAACTTCATATGCCACACGTGCTGGGTACGGTTCCTTGAAGTCTGAAAAGTATGCAAATTAAATGTTGACATGTTGACAGTTACAACTTTTACCAAGAACATGGTTATTTTTAAATAATAAAAAAATTTTAATGCATTTAAAAATATAGGATCCGTACCTATCTAAGAGAATATACCAGCAAGATGAATCTCTGCAATTTAAGTTATACTCCTGAAACAGTTTTATTACTAAATTATTTGAAAAAATCCAGAAGGATTTCTGACCAATAATTACACAATACTAATCAGCAGACGAGACACGAAATTGCAAGCCTTCCACTGAAATCAAGTAATATGTCAAGAACATTTCATTCAATCAAACTTGCCATAAAATGGACAGTTACCGAGATTAAATTGCTTGTAAAAATTAAACAGCCAATACATTCTTTAAGCAACTAAACAAGTACTTTCATATGAGAATAATTATTTAAATCAAACACAGTCCTACAATCAGTAAGATCCAATTCTAAAACATATTATACTGTCGTACGTAGTCATGAGAACCAGAAATGCCATAGATGGCAGCTAGAAATATGATTAGCCACACATATTCTCATTTACAAGAAAATCTGTATGACATACAAAAGATACGAGGCACTATTGTTAATCAAAGACCCTTCACTGCCTTTCAGAAGTCACTGGCTGCTGACCATTTCCTACTAAACTATCACAGGCGGAAAACGTGGCGGGTATCGCCATTCAGCGCCAGACTTTCTTGGACTCCTCCAGTTTCTCCTGTCATTATTCCATACTCACCTCATACCAATGGAGAAAAGTGGACTGTTCCTAAATAAGTATCAAAATATACACAACTTAAGAGTGTCTCTCTGGAACAAAGTACACTCTAATAGACACCTACAAGAACCTGACACTGATATTGCTTAAGGTCATTCAAAAACCAAATGTGCGTACAATCTATCTCCATTCGGAACCGTTAAATATTCACTTCAATCTCTCCACCAGCTCTATTCAGGTATATCCTGCTCGGGAGAAGGATAGATAACCATCAGCAGACAAAAAACAAGGTAAATTGCATAAAACACAAACAAACACAGGCTCCTGCATGTGTTCGCAAAAGAAAATTAGTTTTTGGTGATTAACTTAGGCATGTTCGTACAGTGTGTATTACTAGTACGCAATTGTAGCTAACGCCATATAGGTACTTATTTTGTACCACTATAAAGCTCTTTTTTTCTTTCATATTATACATCCAACGACTGAAGAATCCGACGAGATAATATTACCGAGTAGATTATACATACTATGTATTCCTACGTTCCTTCTGTCGGTAGTTCCCAAAAGGCAAGAAACAAATTCACCAATAACAAGAACTCAGTTACCACAACATGAATTCATTGGTTGTGTCTGACAGGAACAAGCCCAGAGCACACATATGGAGCTAACAAAAACTTCCACAGTAATAACTACGTGCTTTGCAGCTGCCTTGTAACATCTATACCTGTGCTCAAAGCCATGCTGTAATCTCTTAACAATATCTCTCCTCTCCATTGATACTTCATTAAAATTAAAATATTTTTAGCACTTAAATCAATCAAGGTATAAATTCAAAAAAATTATTCTTCTGTTAAAACCTTCTTAGTTTTCACACCCATATACACGAAACTCATGAGTGTGTAATGCAAATTATAAGTACAAAGCGCAGACACTGTCAGCTTGGCAAAAAGACTGACAAAATGCAAGATTTGCTGAAATGTAAACATTTAGTCACAAGTAACTTATCAATGGAAAGAAAAAAACTCAGAATGCCCTTTGGCTCCAGCCACAACTCATTATCTTCCATCCATCTCACTCTTTCGAGCCACACAATTATACAGTTGCTCTAAACAAAATCTACACTACAACCACCATCCCTTGCCACTCAGCATATCAGTGAACCCAAGGCCGTGGGTTACCCAATGAATATTGCGGTCCAACTTAGATGGTTTCGGGAACTTGGAGTATCATACATATGTTCTTGAAATAATATATTAAACCTAACACAGGACTTTTGCAATCAGTAATGTACTTAAATCATTACAAACATGCTCCTGTTTTCTTAAGTCCCACTATATTGCCTCAATATTCATTATCCGGAAATTGTTAGTTTTTGGTAAAGGTTTACAGCCACTTCACTTGGCAACTCCTGCGCTCAGAGGCGAGGCCTCACTATATTTTCAGCTGGCATAGGGAACTTCATCTTTGTCAACTCTCACCTTTTCCTGCAATAAGTAAAAATTAAACTTGGAAATCTATTTTACACATGAGCCACAGAGTGAGTGTAGAATGCAACATCATCAGCCATAAAACTTATTTCTGCCAGTACACAGTTATAAGACACAAAAAGCACTGTACTTAGTTACTGAGTGTGTACTTTGATGCCTACTGTTTTACAGCTAAATATGTACACGCAAGTACGTGTATTGTGTCATTTCTTACACACAAAGGTTATTTTTGAGGCATGCGTCTAGCTTCATCAGCTATAAACTGAAATCAATTCTAGAGTGAATTCAGAACTTATGTGGCATTGGGATAGCCAGTAACAGTCCCACAACAAAGTGATGAGAGGATACGTACTAGTTGCGTCTAGGATTTTGAATATGAGATATCCAAACTGTCTGCTTCAATTTGTCCAATTACCTAGTTAGTAATTTAATTCCTACTGTAGCTTTGCAATGCTCCCCTCTCCCCCCTGCAATCAAGTCCTGAAACTAACCAAAACATACAAATGTCTCAAACACTTTTAAGAAATGTTGAACACTTCTTGAAAATAAGTAGCACAATTATATACATAAAATAAGTGCACAATTATAGCTGACTAGAACAGGACAAGGTGTTATGCGTAAATTGACTATGCATAAACTCCCAGTTACGTATAAAATACTTTTCCTTCTTTGAAACAGTCTTACAAAAAGTATTTTAATCCAATATTCTGTTGATATAAATAATGATGTCATATGACTTAATGACCATACCTTTTGTAAGGCTGTTTAAGTCTGAAAAACTTATAAGTAAAATTTACTAAAAATGGCACGCAGTTAATGCATTACATCAACCAATCATATAATAGTCAAACAGCACAATATTCAACAGACCTACAGTACAAAATATTTTATGCTGCTACTCACATTCCTTGTATATATCATTTACAGCTCCAAAATTCTTCAAATCTTTCAAAAGAACTGTAGTTTTCACAACTGTAAAGAATAAATAAATAAATAAATAAAATACAAATGTTATATGGTTGTTAATTTAATATTTTAAAGATAGGGCCTACAAATATTCCCAACATACTAAATACAGTACACTGACTATGTTAAAATTTTGGCAGCCATGCAAAAACCCAGCAATGTTTAATGATTTCATACAAAATTCTTTTAGCTTAGTTAAAACGCGGAACACTACACCACAGTGTTTAAAAACAAGGAAAGCAAAAGCTTCTATCAGAAATATGGATAGCTACTTAGCAAAACTCATCATGCTTCCAGGACATGCCACTGCAATTTAAGAACCATGTGTTCAGTAGTTTTACTAAATTTTAATAAAATTTTAAGCTACATAGTTTGCTTGAACCAGCTGTTTCAAATAATTATTATTAAGATTTACCATCATACACAAATCATTTAGAAAACTTTAACAAAAATTACATTTTAAAAACAACAGAAATAGGCCTATGCACTAAAATTTTTCAATTAAGCAAGTTAAAGTTACCTAGGCCTACTTGTCCACGTCAGCTAACAAGAGAGAATTTCTCACTTTGCTGAGAATGAGTGAAACTCTAGTAAAACTATTAGGTACAGCACTCACCATTGCCGAAACTGCTTCCGCTGGCTTCCAGCACCTTGCCCAAGTTTTCAAGAGCTTGCTTCGTCTCATTCACGACACCACCACTCACCAGCTTCATGGAGTCCTTGTCCATTCCCAGTACACCCGACAAGTACAGTGTGTGGCCCACCTGAACTGCCTGGCTGTAACCATTATTTTAGGTTTCAAGTACAGTACCCTCGAACAGCTTTACTGCAACACCAGGGGAAAGGGAAATAAAACTGGTCAGAGCATGAATTAACGGTGTTGTCTGCACCAGAGCCCTGGCGATAACAAGGATATGAATTTACATGTTGATGTTAAATTATAATTGGATGTCCAAAAATGATATTAAAACTCATTTGAGCACAAGTTAACATGCAAATACCTATACTTGTTCTTGCCAAAACTCAGCGGAAGCTACGCTGTATGGTACTATCCCAACATTTGCCTGGCAAATTTAGGAAAACATTTGATAACACTAAATCTAGATGACCAGAGCCTGGAATCTAACCCCAGTCCTCCTGAACGTAAGGCAGTGTTTTGCCACTGCTTAACGATACGTAATGATCAGCATACTTAATTATGAATTAAGTTACTATCACTGTGTATTTCAACTTGCCACTGACAGCATACGATGGATGGTGTGAAAGGTACATGCACAACAAATAGCTATTTTGAAATAACTGGTAAAAATGTGAGTCGAAACTTTATAAGTTGACGAGACTGATGTAGTCTTGCAGTAGGTACAGAGATGAAAGAACTACTCTCTTCTCTACAATTTATGTCAATACAAAAAGGGGTTTGCCATTCTTTCATTAGTAAAATATTTGTTGATATTTTATTGTTATTTTTAATAATTTTTCGATGGAAAAAGGTAAAGTTACTTTCAAAATGAATTTTTGTAGGCCATACATTTTAAATATTGCATGTTATTTCGTAGTGTTTGCTTCTTCAGAAAAAGGCTGATACCATAATGGAGCGTCCCACTGCAATTAAAGTACAAATCAGACCAAGGCAATTACAGAAGACCATATGTGTGCTCTAGTACAGAAGGGAATATTTTACAAAAAGTACATCAAAACACTTGAACATTCTGTAGTTTTTAGTCATGAGTTAGTTACAGAGTAGCATATAATTAAGCTAATGTCAAATAGTGTGCTTAAATTTGCCTAATTATTTTAAGTTTTTACTTTCAGTCAGTCTGAAGATGAGAGCACATGTTGAATCACAAAACGTCGAAATTGATCTAAGGAAACATTGTATTTGTATGAGTCGTCTTCCTTGTTTTGTCCAGTGTCATGTCTGTAGAGCGTTTGTGACATCATCCAGTATTGTGAAGGGTGGAGCCAGTGGGAGATTTAGAGTTACAAACTCCCCTCCCCCCTTTTAGATCTAAGAAATAGAAACAAATTAATAACATACAAAAATACTATTAATATTTGCATTAAATACTGACAACTCCAAATGGCTGCCAGACTTTTACTAACCTTTTTAATTTCCTGCTTAAGGGTGCCAATGTGCTTTAAATGCACTGATATGTACCAGGAAATAATTTTCTTTACGAAACTATTCCCATGGTGCCATGATCTTTAATTTATTTCAAACAATTGCATATAACACAACTATTTTTTAACCAAATGCTTTGAAAAAAAATTAAGACTGTGTACAGTCATACAATACACAATTTGGCCAGAGCCGATTTTAAAAATAATGCACCGTTTGCTAGGAAAAAATTATTTTCTTTAATTTTGGCTATTTTGACAACAAAATATGCGATATTTCAGGGGCGAAAATCTAAAAATCCGTTTGGTGTATTGCAACAGAAAAATTCTGATCAGACAACGATATATAAGTGTTAAAACTGCCAGAATGAATTTTCGACATATGTATTCATTTGCATTAAAAAAATATTTTCAAAACCACTGCAAAACTAAAGAGCGAGGCCTTAAAAACGGTTTTTTCGGACTACAGTACTTCAAAATGTATTAACTGGATGTAAGTAAAACTCAGATAGAAAAATGCATTCTACAGAGTTTCCACCAATTAAATGGTATGCTCACTGCTTAAAAACCCATAGTAAAATGGATCAGAGGAAATCTTGAACGTTAGTTCGGTGCTTAGCTCGTGGTAGCAATGAGGCATTTGCTACATGCTGTAAGATCGCACCTTATGGCTCCGTCGCTTCTAAGCCTCTAACACACAGGTAGGCAGCACCTTTAAGACATAACAGCCTAAATAATAGTTGCTTTTAAAAACTAAAGAAAAAAAGTTGACGAAATACAGAGGTATGTGTGTGCACCAAGCTATTTCCACTGTTGAAAACACTATTACGTACTTATAATGTATGAACTAAAAGGGCCTACAGAGAGGACTACAGGGTAACATTATCAATTGAACAACATCTCATCTTAATACCAGATTAAAGTTCACTATAACTGTCTGGAAACATTGCAACACAGTATCATGTAATGCTGTAGCAAACCAGAATCTAGATCATATTTCCAGGAGTAGGCCTAGCTCTGCTACACTAAACACCATACCACATTCAAGCCTTGATGTAGAAGAAAAAAAAAAGAAGGTAGGGTGACACTGCTTCATAATCTACAGCTGTATCTTTTTCTTATGTTTCTTACTATAAGTCAGTCCATTTGTAACCCTTGAGCTCCATGCACCGTACACACAAAGTTATACTGTACTAGTATACCCATGTACACACAGTGGCTTGTTTACTTAACTGTCGACAGTAACAGTATTATTAAGATACTCTCCTTGATGGACTCCTCAATCATTATGGAACCCGTGAAATGAACAGGAACCTTGTTATTAATTTAGAAAGAATGCCAGGTGAAGAAGCAAGAGACAGCACTCAAGGAACTGTGGAAAATCTTCAAAAGATATTCAGGATAGACTCTGACTGTGACAAGAATAATATCTAGCTTTGATCCAGAAATTGGGTAGGTATATTGAAGGTAATGGGGAAGGAATAAGTACCCTATAACTTGAGTGACATAGTTTTTAGACGTGAGCAACACAGTAAAACAAGTTTGGGTCATTAAAAAAACTGTAAACTTAATGCAAAAAAATATGACTGTTGCTATTACTGTAAGGTAATTTCTCATGAAAAACCCATACATTAATTAGGTAGGTACTCATTTGCACAATTTTTTAGAGTTTATCAATCAAGTAAATTATTTTACTTTTTTCTGTTCACAAACAGTAAAAAATATCTTAATCACAACAATTAAATAATTAACAGTGAAAAAATAAAGGCCCTGAGATATTGTAGCAAGCCTTTGTGACAGTACAGAGGAAAGTTTTTATAAACTTTAACTTTTAAAAATTGTTTACTTTCAAAAAATTATAGCTACAGGCAATATTTTTTTAAAAAGCAAGCAAATTTCTGTACACAATCACGACCGTTTGCTTTTATTAAATTATTCTAATGACACTTATCAAAATAGTGAATAAACTATCCACACTCAAAATTATTTATCTAAAATAAGCCTACTTATGTTACGGTAATGTGATTGACATTGGTTAAAGCTGGCCATACTTTTCATGTTGTTGTTCTTTTGTCACTTCGGAAAACGATGTATTACAATGGTAGAATAAATATAAGGTTCTGTGTTCAACTTATTGCTTTCTATGTGAAAAGGTAAGAACTAAACAACCTATACAGATATTCCTACGATCTGTATATTAAAAGGTTAGACAAGGAAAACTCACTTTAAAATCCATATTTCCTCAAAGAAAGAACCCTGGACCTCTGGCTGTAAAATGGCGATTCATCAAATTTCCACACTGGATACTGAAGTCCCATCAATACAAATTCTAGCTATGCCACTGTATATGTCTTGTATATACATGGTGAAGGGAGGGGGAAATCATGGCCCCCCTTTTTTTTCACCAAAATATAATATCTTAATAATTACTGTATTAACATTCCTACCAACAGTATATTAACAGTTTATACAAATTTTCCCACGACATGACCAACCACTGGATATGCTTCCCCCCACCCCACTCATCCAAGATTAATTACCGCACAGGCTAATGGTGCATGTTATCTGGCCTCTGCCCAGTAAATATCTGTGCTGTCTCAATTGTGTCATCTTGCAGTTTTTCAGTTGCCCTGGTTACCTATTTTGTTTGGTATTTCACTCTAATTTATGTTTCTTTGTGTTATATCTGACATTATGCCTATTTTGCAGGCTTTAGGCTTAGTAGGTATTTTTTTTTAACTAAGTAAACATTCTGTTCACAGCTCATCTTACTTAATTTTCTTTTGTTTACTCCTCAACTGATTTTCTGGTCTTACCACATAGTGCAGCATATTAAACTCAATTATGCATTGTCATTGCACAAATTATTTAAACAAAAATGTAACTGAATTAATAGCCTAAATATAACATACATTCAATACAAAATTTTGTCTACTTCATACACAGAAGTGGTGGTGCAGGAACATGTGAAGGTGCACAAGAGAGCAGAAAGATGGGTGAAGGATAGATAGAGAAGGCAAGTACATGCTGGTGAGGATGGAGTAAATTATAGGCCATCAATGATGAAGGAGCTAGGGCGGAACCTCTGAAGGATAGGAGAAGAGTGGAAAGGCTTGTCAGGAAGTATAGAGTGGTTGGAAGGGGATGGGGGGTAGGATAATATTTAGTTAAAGGAAGATACAAGGAAAGGGAACAATAGTGAGAAATTCCAGAGGGTGTGGAGGAGGACGGAAAGGGGGTAGACCTTTATTAGTGAGATTGGTGAGGGAGTGGACTTTTCAGAGTGGGGAGTTAGAGTCTGAAAGGTGTTGGAGGTTTTAGAGATGGCCTTGAGAGGGAGTAGGCTTGCCTCTGTACAACACCTAACTGCAAGCCATTATTATTATTAATCATCATCATCATCATCATCTAGGACTGTACAGGCAGCATAGTTTATTATGTGCAAAATAACTCAGATTAAAAGTACCCAAGTTACAATTGGCTTTCTACTGGTAACTTAACTCATTTATAAGTGATTTTAGCACTTCAATCTTAACTAATCCGTGTAATCAAATAACTAAACGTTTCTTAAACTTTGCTGCAACATACACGAATTACTGTACAGACAGTTCTTTTTCTGTTTGTGTGATTACTTGAAAATGTTTGTTTTTTAGAGGTTCAAGTTTTGATTCTGCTAACATGTTTCAAGGTCAGTTATTCGTTCAAAACACAGACATTAAACAATACCAGTTGAAAGTGTCGAATTAAAATTAGCTTACTTGTAAGGTGCCACTGGTTTTGGGGCTGCAGCTGTGCTAATTATTTTCCGTATGACTTTAGACATAGCGGTGACAAATTAACTCAACGACCGTGTGTACGCAAATACAAAACGCAATAATGATGAACACGATGAATAATGGACTCGTGTGTACATTGGTCGGTCAAAGTCGAGAATATCAATTTATGTTTATTTTTTTGTACGTTTACGTGGAATTCAAACGGCGATAAAAGCAGAATTTCGTTTTCAAATAAAGCCCGCGCTATTGGCTTGTGTTAATCGATCGGCAAAACCAAATAGACGTAGACGATATGTGCTTATGAAAATCGCATTGGATCTACTCGATAAAGTACACATTACCTTGACATTATGCAAGAACATATTGGCTTCCACCCGCAAGATCTCCACATTTTTAAAACCGGTTTTTGCCGCTGGAGCTCTGTCCCGGGCTTGTGTAATAATACACGTCTGCCAGATCGGCGAAAGAAATGTACTGTTTCTTCAGATTTTGAATCATTTTAAAACTGGCACAAACCAAAAAAAAGAAACATTAAAAATCCACCAGAGTATATTTTATCAAGCGATCAATACTACCAAGTAAACTATACCATCTACGTATCCGTAAACACCTGCTCCCGAGAACGGTGGACCTGTACAAATCGACATTAATTCTAGAACAGGTTAGAAAGATAACGTTTGGCACAGGGTAAATTTCTGCCGCTTCGGTAAATGGGTGATTTTAACAACGCTTGTAATTAACATTTCTCCCTACAGAAACCGTGTTCTCTAGAGGTTGCCTTGACTACCGTAGTGATTGGTAAACAACATGGCGCGTATAATTTGAATAGCTTGCTGCGCTTGTAGTAAAGTGCGAAACAGTGTTCCTCTTTAAAAGTGAATAATGCCGATAGTCGTAGACGATTATACATGGACGCAAACAGAGTGTACAATACTAATCTACATGTCATTGAAAGGAGCACATTCATCTAAAGTTGACATATTTTCCACAGAGGATTATGTAAAGGTATTTCAGGAGAGAAAAAGCGTACACTAAAGTAAAAATATTTCAGAACACTGATCAACACTTTATTTTACATTACATTACATAAGACGTTGATATTTTACAGACATTTAGATTTTTTGGCAAAATAAAAAAAAATATTTGCTTAAGTGTGCAGTAATGTGAATAAAACAAGTAAGAATTTCACAGAACAAAGCAATAATCATATTTTCATGTCAACTCTATCAACCACTAATCACATTGAGCCAAGATCCTGTCTGATTTCAATCTTTTGCGAGTGATGATGGAGTCGCATATATGTGACTCAACCTTTTACAAGTGTATGAGTAACAAGATTAATACAGCTGCTTTAAAAACTATGTAGTTTGCATATTTCCACGCTGTCATGAAGTATAGAATTATACTGTGGGGAAACAGCACAAATGCAAAAAAAGTATTTGCGCTACCAAAAAAAAAAGCAATACAAATAGTGTGACAAAAGAAAAGCAGAGACTCGTGTAGGTCCCTCTTTAAAACTTCAGGAGTACTTACTCTAATATCTCAGTACATCTATTCAGTAATAGTCTTCCTTTCAGACAACTTCCCATCATCAGTACACTCATATTCTACCAGAACGCAAAACAATACCCATCATCCATCCAGTAATCTTTCTATGTATCAGAAAGGCACTACAACAATGCTATTAAATTATTTAGCAAACTCCCTCATGAAATCAAAGAACTTTGCACAAACAACAAACCACTTTTTAAAAAGATATTGAAAAATTACCTATGCTTTCTACGCTGTGGATGAGTATCTTCCCTGTTCTGAACCCTTCTCATCCTCATATAACTGGTAACAAAACAAAAAATTACGAGATCACAAACACACTACATGGCTGGGGGTATATGGAACAAGTTAGTTAGGGGCTGTACTAATCAGTTCTAATTGTATTCTTATATAAGTAGGGTAATTATATCTGTGAGTTAGTTGGATTAATAGTTTTTTTCTTCTTTTCTTCTTAAATTGTGTACTGGCATACCAAGTGATATATACTTATATAGCAATACTACAAATCATCTCTAATATTTTCTGTTCACTATGGTTGTAAGCCTAATTGTAATAGGACTGTTTTGTAAAACTGATTTTCAAGTAATATTATATGTGACCTGTGATCTTTATGTATTATTAACTCAAGACCTGTGTACTGAACTTTAGTTAATCAGCATTGGAAAATTGTTAGTCTTAAGATTGTATATAGTGTACATATTGTATTGTAGATCTGTATGGATTGTTGACGAACCCTATACTCAAGAGCAATTTGCTCACTATCAGAGTCCATTGGGCGACATTCTTCACTTCACTTATTTTACTGGCCTTTGGACTACGTTACAGCCATAAGCAAGACACGAAAAAATCGTACAAACCAAAAGTATCAATTAGAAACATGAAATCGCCAGAACGAAAAAGACGTAAGAATCAAGACAACCCGAAATGACGAGAAGATACAAGAACAGCACAAACACTAAACGCATGCCGAATACCCGACACAGGATCCAAAAAACTGAACCGTCCACGGTGGTGGCTGCAGAAGAACTCTTTTGGGTGACATAAATAAATAGAAAAAATAAAATTAAAATAAACAACATAGATGTGACAGTGCATAGTCTTCCAGCCACTTATATTAAAAATCCTTTGCTTGATAATGCCTATTAGATTTATGTCAAAAATAAGTAAAACAAGACATTAACCCTCACCCTGTCTTGCCCCCCCCCCCCTTACAATCTATAAGATGGGCGCCCTTGCACAGAGATAGTCCCCTCTTGCACTCCACATCCAGGTATTATGTATGTTGCATCAAGTAAACTTAGTATCATATTTGGGCTGCTCTAGATTTTAACCTACACCCATATACTATGCAGACCAGGGGGCCGATTAAATATTGCCACCTGCTATTTGCACAGACGCAGCACAACGCAAGTGCAGAGCAAGTTAAACGGGTCCTCTATGGCATTACACGTGTAAATAATTCCAAGACAGTGCAAGCAGACGCAACGCAGGTGCAAATTTTGCGTTGGCCCCATAAAAAGCTATATTTAATCGGTCCCTAGAACAGAAGTAGTAGTAAGATAAGGTATCTTTTGAGTGCAAGAGGGGACTACCTACAGTGCTATGTTGAACGTTGTACATGTAAATTGTCACATCGTACAACTTTTGCCACTGACATTTTTGTCTCTGATTTAGTCCAGGATTCACGTGATTTGCTTGTTATGTATTTGTTTTTGGATATCCAGTATGTATGTAGCCTAGAATATTTTGATATATTGTATGTATCTGAGAATAATAATGCACCTATAGAACAAGAAAACAAGTTCATACAGCTTTTCAACTAGATATAAATGTGTACAAGATGTCCCTTGTCTTTAATTATAAAGAAAACAAGATGTAGTCATACCATATAATGGGTATTAAATTGTATAATTAACTTCAACAAGTCAAGAAGCTATCAAACAAAGACTTAAAAAAAAAAATATATATATATATATATATATATATATATATATATATATATATATATATATATATATATATACGACTGGGTTATTTTGAACCAAATGTACAATGTACAAGAATTTGTAGAAATTAGTGTACATGGTATTGCAATGTCAAAACCTTAATTTATTTTATGTAATTGTATTATTCAATTTCATATAGACCTACTGAGATTGTGTACATTTTGTATGTAATATATTATTAATAACTTATGATTGTAGGAAAAATTGTACATGCTAACGAGATAACTCTTTTAATGTTAATCATACTGTTTTAACTGAAACGTTGAGACTATGTCCATTCTATACGTAATGTGTTTACATGATACTGTCAGTTGCTTTAAGCATAACAACAATAAAATGTCTATCATCCTGCAAAATATTTTAAATTGCATGTATCACTTATTTGTACCTACCTACACACACACACACACACACACACACAGACAGTTTCCTTCCCTAACAGAGTGTATAGCTGTAATCATAAACATTTTCAGTCCTTGAATGGTAGCATAAGCCTTCATATATTTCATCATTATTGTCTAAGGTTTATAATTTACTTTGTACAAGCCACCTTACAAATTTCCACTAACTAATGTGGAAAGGAACAGCATGATGTCAGGGGGAGAATGTAGTAAAACTGGAGAGTATTGATATTATAGTATCTCTGACAAAATATCTACTGTTCTTAACTGTTCATTGCTGAAACTGAAAATAAAAATATTTAGTCTTACATAGACATTAATAGTTAAAAACAAAGTTATTGCCAGAAATAAACTTCCACAATTTTAAATTGGGATATTTGAAACTAACACAAAGATTGACGTGGGAGTTCTGTTGCTGTGCATTGCAGGCTCATTTCCCACCATTCTTGTTTGAAGTGTTCCTACGAGCTGCAGTAGTCGAGGCAGAAAGTCAGTGCACCATTGCTGAAGGACAGGTGATCTTCAAGCTACGCAAGAAGGAGCCAGGATTGTGGGACAGCTTACACTTGGAGCTGAGCAAGGCAGATATGGTCCAGTTGCGTCAGAGAGCAGTTGAAAGAGCACAAGCAATAGCTCAAGAACACAGCAAAGAAAAGGCTGGTAAGTTAGCTTGGACCCTGCTTATTCACGTAACATCATACAGTATCTGGTTTATATTTTGGGAGCTTGGGTGTAAAGTTGTAACCTGTTCCAGTGGTCTGTTCAATGCTGACTCTACCAAAATGTAGGAATCACTTGTCCCTCACCATTGTAACCTGGGTTTGGATCCTGGAAAAGTCACTCTCAATTTTTGTATTTATGGTTGATTGTAATTTTGCCAGCTGGTTTTTACTATAGCTTCTGATTTCTCCATTGTTGCAGTATACCTCAGCTCGATACTTTTACATCATCATTCTCTTGAGTTCTCAAGACAATGTTAAGCGTTCAAGAAATATCTACATTATACTTCATGTTAAATGCTGGTGCAATTAATAAATGCTTCACATTTCCTCCACATCTCACTTAATATGATAGACTTAGTTCCCAATCCTGAGTAAAATACAGAGTTCTTCACCTATGACTGCATATTGATAAACTATGCAACCCATCTTAACTATATCCCACAGTGCATCATATGTGCTGTTACTACAGGTGACAAATGTTGCGATCAAGTGTTTACACTATGGACTGTAGTACACACTGATTGTATAACATCTCTAGGCGTCAATTTTTGCTTGCCAGATTTTCCCAGATCTTGTTGTCCAACTCTGTAGACTTTTCTTGTACGTGTGCATGATGAAATGTTGCCAAATGTGGATGCTGGCTGCAGTTAAGAAGGATCAGCAACAGAAGATGTCTGTGAAGCAGCAGATACAGCTGGACAGCGAGGAGCGAGCCTACATCGAGAGCCTAAAGCAGGAAGCTACCAGCTCTGCACTCATAGACCTACAGCAATGGAAGCATAGCAGTGACACTACAGCCCACCAGGCGACAAAGAGCAGCTCTCACCATACAGCAGGTGAGAGCTCCCATACAAGCACAATCACAGTGTACTGATAACTTCACATTTTTATTTGCCCCATCCCAACACCAGGCAACTAGCTGTGGAAATTTTCCCCTAGCTAAACTCGTTCATAAGATACTCATTTGATTAACTTCTTATTCTTAACAGCAGCAAAACTATACATTGCATAAAAAACTGCTGCATAAAAATGTTTTCCTTGTAAAATATTTTACAATATGTTTCAAAATTAAATAATTCAAGTAAATTAATTAAAAATTATTTAATTATTTAACTTTTACAGCACAAAGGTATATTTATTGCGTTCAACTATATGCTTGCACATATTATACATCCGTGCTGTGTAGTGTCTCATTTATAGGCGTGTAACAGTTAGTGATTTTTTTTAAATAAAGGTGAAGTATTTAGTGCTCACTTTATTCCAAACATACTATACCTATCTATTTAAAGTTACCCGATACAGTTTGATATATTTTGGGTGCTTGATGATTAAAAGTAGTTTCAGTAGCATGAAGTCAGCACAAACAGATTGTTATTTGTGTGCGTGATTAATATAAATTTTTTTATGTCACCGTTTTGTTCACAGTGTTTTTTCTTCGAATAATATTCGACAATCCAAATTTTTAAATCAAGCTCTACATTTTAAACACTGAAAGCTAGAAAACTGTGCAAAATAGAAAATTTTAACTACACATAATTTTTCCTATAGATTTTAAAGGTTTCAGTGGATTTATGAGAATTTCCAATTTTTGTATCTGCACATTTAAAGTTAGTAAAAAAAATCTTTAGCATTTAATCATGTTTCTTTGTGATCAGGAGGTAAAATGAGAGAATCTGCTGAATTTTCCACCGATATTTTTGAATCAGTTGAGGATAGATGTGTACCAATTCCACTGCCCCGTCGTCCAGGAAACATTTCAGTGAATTTTACAACACGAGTTTTCCCGACACCCAGCAGAGAGTCACAAGCAGAAGAAGAGCAAATCGTACGTAGCTTCGAAATTAAAAGAAAAAAAAAATGATGTACTAGATTTATTAATTACTATACTACACTATCAAAATACAAATTGGATTTTCTTTTTTCAGTTAGGTAATGCAGTCATTTATTTCTATTGTCAAATTTACCATTTTAAAGTTTGAAAAACTTCTTTCAGCTTTACACTTCCTAGTCAATTTTTTTATACTTCTACTGTATGTATGTTTCCTGCTTCAGTGGTTAAAGAAGCAAACTGAAGCACGCAGGCAAGTGGGGTTTGTTGAAGAAGACCTTCGCCCAGAGGAGCACGATCCTGTATGGCTTAAAGACAAAGGAGAGTGAGTAATCTCAACACAAATATTCGTAGTGACCAGTGAGCAAAAGATAACATCACTGTATTAAATAAATTAAATTTTATGAGGCTCCGTACGTGTTGAACTTATGCCCTCTCTGACGTTTACATTCATCTTGATGCAGCCCACATTGCTACAGGATCTTGTACACTGTTATTTGATTTCAGTGGTAAATGCACCATCATCCTTGCCAGCTGCCTCAGCAAGCTTTTTATTTCGCGAAACAGTATTTTCTCTCATGTTGGGCGAGCCTCAGTTTTATAGCCTCGAGCCAAGCCTAGCAGAGCTTAAAAAAAACACAATTGAGTCAAGCCGAAGTTGCAAAAAAATAATTTCACAAGCTGAGCCACTAGATTTTCCAGCCAAGATCAACCTTAAATTACAATTATTCCTGTAACAGAATTTTAAAATTAATGCTTAAAATTTTATTGGCAATGACACTTCTATTGCAATTCAATTGTTGACGGGCTGCTGTTACAATTAGTTAGGAAAAAAACACGTACAGTATCAGCAATATAACATAACCGCTCACTATGAAGAAGAAAATAAGCATACAATTGGAAGTAGAAAAACTGCCTACAGGGTTGGTCAGAGTACCATTGTTTTGGTACTCTGTTCTGGTACAAGATGTACCTGGTGCCACTGTTTTGCCACACACTGGTAAAGAAATGTGTGCAGGCACAGCGACAGGAGCTCGTGTTTTGCAGTCAGTGTACAGTACAGTACAGGGTTGAATAATGTACGAGAATTCATGTATTGTAATTACTTGTGTATAGTGTGTATAACACAGAAATCACATTTTGAAAGAAGTTCTAATACTGTTGTAGTACTTGTGCAAAAATTTACATTAGTGGTACAAATGAAGAAAAATCGAAACCAGCCAACTTGAATTATAGGCATGCTTTCATGGCATATGTAATTTCCATTACTCTGGTCCCAGAAAAATTTTTACGAGTATTAAAGTGTAAACCTTAATAGTAAGTGCAGTTAACATGAGCATTAAGCACTGAAAGATTCATTGAGCTACATGTCCATTTTCACAGTTCCATTACAACTGCTTCCTTGGGACTTAAAATATACCACAAGTAGAGCTACAGTTCATTCTCCCAAGGTACTCAGAACTCAAATAGGAAAATAACTTGTGGCTAAGAACTCAAAAGGAAACCAACGTTTATTTTTGCAGTTTTGATTTTACACTATTGTTAGTCATACATAATTGGAAAAGTAATGCCTTACAGCATTCTACATCATAAATTCTCAAGAAAACAGAACTGACAAAATTAACTTGGAAGCACTTGCATGCAGCCCTGTGATGATTGTGACCATCCGGGCTGACACACAGAATACTCAACAATTGTATTTTAAAAAGACGCTTTCACCTCTCGTGATGGCTCACAGGATTATCTCAACACAAGAAGGTAGAAAGTGAAGATACATTGCAGCGAATATTGCAGCTAAGTACATTTGTCTGCACCATCACAAATCCATGAAAATACACACTCATACTGACAATCCTTCTTGGAACCCACTGACCGAAATATGTGGAAAATAAAAGAAAACAAAAGAATTATAACTCTACTGAAATGCCAAAATGAATACTTTCAAAGATTCCAAATATTAAGTTTAAAATATCTGAGACTGCATGTTGCCAATTTTAGCAAACACAACAATAACAACAAGGCTTACACCATAACACATCCATACCCTAACAATATGACATGTATCCAAAATAAAAAGAAATAACGGATATGCCATTTTACAGAATGTTACAGTAGGTATACACTGTACATCATCTCCAGCACTTGATGAACCTAGGTAGCATGTATCAAGCCACCCACCTCAATAAGCATTCTGTATTAATTAATGTAATGTAAGTATAATTGTAAAGTTATTAATTTCACATTTACAAAATCGTTACACGAGATCCACTGCACTTATTTTCTTAGTATTTGATGAGCTGTTTTAAGTGCTCTTTATGATTTACTGCTATGCCATTTAAAATACAAACTAAATACTGTAATGTGTTACAGTTCTTTTTTACGAGCTGGAAATTATCTGGGGGCTGTTAGTGCATACAGTCATGCCATAAAACTGGGTAGCAGGATGCCAGAATTATATTCCAACCGTGCAGCAGCACATTTGTGTCTTAACAATCTCCACAAGACACTTAAGGACTGTACTCAGGTGAGTAATCATATTTTATAATTCCTAGCAGAATTTTTAGTTTTTATGCATTCCGCTTCTATACACAACAGGTGTGACAAACTGGTGGCTCTTCTTGTCTCCCTGAACAAACATGGGGGGGGGGGGGGAAGGTTACGAGAAAAAAATTGTCTACGGGTAGATGTCAGCAATGGTATGGCCCATGTGTAGTGTGGAGTCCACATCAAATTCACTACCAATGAAAACAGCCTGCAATACAAAAGAGTTTGACATACCTGGGCCCTGTTTCACAATAAATTTCAAAGTAAAAGTGTGCTACATGTTACAATGTTACAAAAAAACTAAACTAATACCATATTTGCCGGCGTATAAGACGAAATTACTGAAAAATACTGAAATTAGAAAATAAATTTGCACTTCCATATAAGATTACATCTTAGGTAGTACCTTATTTGATTGCATAATTCTATGCCAGAAATGGGGAAAACAAATCAACTGCCAGTGGTAGTATGTTTATTAACATATCTGTGTTGACGAGTACTCTTGTTTAGCTAATGCACAGAGCAGGAGAGAGAGGAAAGGCTAGAGGATCGTGGAAGGAATTGAAAAGAAGGGGGGGGGGTGCGTGAACAGAGGTAATTTTTTACTTACGGCTGTGGCAGGTGGCATCTCTGCTTCCTTCTTCCCTTTTTATATATATATATATATATACACATCCCTCTCTCTCTCAGTTGTTAATTAAAGTTACAAAGGGAGGGATGAGGTGGCCACAAAGCCAGTTGGACTGCTGATGGGATGAGTCACACAGCACTGCTGGCTGATGGCTGCTTGGGCAAGCATTGCGGTGTTGCCAGTCCTGTGCGGCGCGCTAGCCGGCCATGCTGAGACTCGCTAGAATCACTTGGCTTTCTGCGCTAAAAAATCATGATGTAGCGTAGCTACACACAAGTTGGTTGAGAGAACGTTAAGTAACTTGACTGATTTATTTGCTAGGACATACTCCATTGCGAAATAAATGACTGTCAAAAGAAAACTAAAAATTAAAAATAAGACAAGAAAACATAAATAAGCAGAGTAGCACTCCCATTGCACAGTTCTTTCAAAGATCATGTTAAGTAACTTTGCTGACATATCTGATGTTTGAGTAACTTTTTATGATTGAAAGCCTCTCAATTTTAAATGGAATTATTAACAAATCAGATCTATAACTTGATATATTTTTGTTTATTAAGTTAGGTAAATATATTATCACGCATGAAGAAAAAAATTAGCTACAAACCCATTCAGTCAAAGAACACAAATCCTACAAAAAAAAAAAAAAAACAATACAATGTTAATTTACAAACCTTAGTACACAAAGAAAAAATCATTGGCCTTATTTCCTTGTTTCTGTGAAAGAAAACAATACACACTGTCACTCATCATCAGAATCATTTTCTGAACTGTAATTTTACAACGCAACCCAGGCCATCGAATGGGATGCCAATGGCTTCCTCAGTTAGTCAGTTTTTGTCAGTTCGTGGTCAGCCACGTCACACATGAAGCTTTCAAATTAGCCTTGAGTGATTTATTGATGCTCATGTTGAGAGGCTGTAGTTGTGATGTCATACCTCTGGGAATAATCACAAGGTCGCACTTGTTTTTCAGTTCTTTTTTGACATCTTCGGTGGTGTGGTCCCTAAACCTGTTGAGCACAACATGGATTTTAAATTTACTGAGCGCCCGGTCACTTTAGCCACACACGACGTACCCAGTCAATGATGAGCTCACTTGTCATTCAGCTATTTTAGTTTACTCGGACATTCACGTTGTCTGGGAAGTTTTCCTTCGGCACAAGTTTCCGGCGCAGGACTACATAGGGCGGCAGTTTGAGTCCATCAGCTGTGCATGATATTATAACTATCAAGCAATTTTTCTCATTTCCCGTGGTATGGATTTGAACTTCCTGTGACCCTTTCTGTGTAATCGTATAGTTTTCTGGCACATCTGAGAACACAGGGGTCTCGTCATCATTACCAAACTTGTCCCAGTAAGCAATCATTCTTCTGACGCAGTGTGATGACATATCGCTGAAAGTTAACCAGTTTATTTTCAAATTCCACTGGCAAATAGATGTTCGTCGCCGCAGTGAAACTCCTGCACATTTCTTGTAATGAGTTAACCCAGCTACGTGTAGCTTTAAAAGTTACTAATGAAATTCCTCTTTCACTGGCAATTTCGCGTGCCTTTGTTTGTAAAATTTTTGAAGTTACCAGCATCACATTTTCTTGCTGTCTTAGCACAAATGTTGTTAACTTGTCTTCCAACTCCAGATGTTTTCCATGTTGGGGTCCTCTAAATGCCTTGCGGGAAGATTCTGAAATTGACAGTTTTTCACTATCTTCATGCAAACGTCGCACATTACACTCATTCACATCAAACTTGCGGGCCGCTTCGGAATTTGATGTTTCTTTAGCTTATCTCGCATCTTTTCTTTTGAATTCAGCAGTGTAAGAAAATCTCTTTATTTTACCCATTTAGCCATAGGCTAGAAAAAAGCGAATGACAGACACTCAACACCACCTCTGAATACCGTACTGAAACGATGTTTCCACGTATATCACTGCGCACGAAAAAACAGGATGTTTGTTCTAAAAATACCTTTGCTTGTCCTGCCAATACTCTTTATGGCAGACACACCCTACCCCATCCCTACTTGAGCTGCAACGTACTGTAGGTATGGTATAAGACCTCTAGCGCCAAAACGACATTAGGATGCTAAAAAAATTTTTTACCTTTGTGGTATCATATAAGATGACTCTGAACATAAGACGAACAGAGGTTCACAATGACCAAATGTAACATAAAATCCTCGTTTTATATGCTGAAAAATACAGTAATTTGTATTCCACAAAGATATTGACATCACTTATTCTATTATTCTACAAGTAAATATAGGACATTGCAACATATTGAAATTCACCACCAACCATACAAGGAGTAAGGCAACCATTGTTTATGTTTAGCTATAGTCTGTTTCACATAAAAATTCTATTTTTTTGACAGTTCTGAAGACTATAATGGGTACAAATTTCTACTGGGAAAAAAAATGTTTCTATTTCAATGTAGGCCTACTGCACAGTTTGAGAGCCAGCTGACTGTGTTTGTGCAAAAATCACTTGTGGCAGAGGAAAACAATGCTTACTTCATGAAAACAGCTGTAAAAATACATGTGAACACAACCATCAAAAAATGGAATACTTACGGGAGACGGACTATACTGTATATGCAGTGAATTTTTTTTTTGTTTTTTTCAAAGGTAGAATTTTAGTGCTTACTTTGTCCTGAATGGCAAACATCTAGATATATACTGTATATAAGAAGGGAACACTATCATTCCACACTACTAGATTGAAAGTTTTTGTAATACTGAAAACGACACTTTTCAGTTGATTGCAGACACTACAGTTGTGTAACCTGCCATCTCTGTTTCCACAAACTTTGACGGATTAGTCTTTTGAACAGCTCTTTGCATAATTTTTTAAACAGTTGTGTATCAATATTTTTTTTTGTAGTTGTACGAAAAAATTAATCATCTTAACCCCTCAGTTTTTTACCATCACAAATTAAAATAATTTTTAAGTTGTTGCTAGCTAAACTCAGAGGTCTTGGAGTCTTAAATGTATTATTGTTAAATTTTCCATCTCATAAATGATCTAACCAGCAGAGGTATTGTTTTTAATTTGAAAATTTTCAAATGGTCATGTGTTCCTCGAGATAAGCGATGACTGAAAATTTACTCTAGGTTTTCGTTGCAACATATCACCCACAGATTTAATTTCTACTTTACCAGTAATGAAATGGTTCCATTTCAGTGTCTTATTTCGAGTGTTTTCATTTTAAGTAGAACAATGCCTTACTACGTTGTATGGTGTTACTTTAGCCCATGGAACATCCCACTGGAAAGTAAGAAATAGTGTATTCTTCACCCTATAGCTCATAACAATATTCACAGCCACAGAAACATTTCCACGCACATAACAACAAACAGTTGATTGATCTTTCTGATGATGCAGGCTCTAGAGCTGCTGGTGCCACCTGTGTCCCTGAATGCCCTACAACGTGCTCGCTGTCACACACGAAGGGGAGTAGCACTGTGTCGCCTAGGGATGCCAACAGAGGGTTTGGTAGATCTGAGGCAGGCACTTTCCTTGAGGCCAGGCGACAAGCTGCTGCTCCAGGACATAGAAAAAGCACAATCCTTGATTGACAGCTTCACTGACGAGTCTGACACTGATGAAAGTGTTCTTTAAAATCCACACATTCAGCCAACTTGTGGTTTAGCTTGCTGAAACATTGTCAGTATACATGTACCTATAGCATTAAAGTTAATACGTAACTGAATACACTGTAATTTTATTCAAGATAGTTAAATAGATTATGAAATGGTATGCATATTTTTTTACGGGTGCATAGCAAAATTTGTGATAAGAATGTTGTTCCTGGAGCTTTAAGACAGTATGTTTTACAGCTGCTTTATGAAGGTCACTGCGGAGAATCCAAGACTAAGGGCCGTATCTAAAAACGTCTTTCGAATGAAAACCAACTGCTATCCCCATAGAGAAAGCATTGGTGAGCAGTTAGTTGTCATTCAAAAGCAGTTTATAGATATGGCCCTAAGACCAAAGGTCGCCAATTATTTTATTGGCCTTCTATGTCAGTGGACATCGTATAGTTCATTCAAAAGTGCTCCATTTGTTAAAAGTTCCATCCTGCCAATTACAAACAGCCCCACTGTCCACATCCCATTGGCCCATTCCCAAATTGCCATACGAAACAGTAGGTGCAGATATTTTTTACTTCTGGGAAAGCTTATTTAGTTCTTGTGGACAAATATTCCAAATTGATTGATGTGTATGAACTTCCAAAGAAAACTTCTGCAGTAATCAGTGCCATGCAACATGTCTTCAGTACCCATGGTTTCCCACGAATGCTCATGGCTGACAATATGCCATTTAACTCCCATGAATGTCACGAGTATTACGCGCAGAGTGAAACTGAGCTCCAAACCAGTAGTCCTCATTATGTAATGGATTAGCGGAAATGGCTGTAAAAATTAACAAAATGCTGCTATGCGAAATTCCAGGGACTGATTTCCGAAACTTACTTCACAAGTAAAGAAATACCCCTTTTCCTGGCTCGAATTGGTCCCCATCCCAATAACTGTTTAATAGGAGACTTAGAGGTAAGCTATCAGTCTCATACAACACCCTCAGACCTACAGTTATCGCCCCAGAACATGTTGTTAGAGCATTAATGTCCAAGGAGCAGAAATGAAAGCTGCATTCAACAAAACTGCCAGGCAACAAGAGATAACATTTACTGGGTAAAGTTGTCAAAACACACAGAAATGACAAATAGGAGCCCGGAGTTATTGTAGACAAGCACCCATCACCTCACTCTTATTGGGTACGAGTATCTGATCAGAAGATAGTGTGTCGCAATGTAATCCACTTAAAAAGGTGCAAGACCTTGCAGAAGCCTTATCAGTCAGCTCCAATTCCGCCCAAAGCTAATAACACTGAGGCTGGCGCAGGAGGTGAACGACTCAAGCAAACTCCACACACTTCATCATCAGAGTCTGACTTCCAGGGGTTGGGGTTTGACCCCCAAATTACTCCTGATGCAATGACCAATGGGTTTACTGTGTGTGGTGAAGACTTTCTTTAGGAAGCAACAGACAGAGACTGCCAAGCCTTGGCTACCAAAAGTGGAAGGATGGTGAAACCTGTGAAGCGTCTAAATCTCTATGTCTGAAGCATTGTTAGATAGCAGATTTGACTCTGACTTGTAACATGTTATCAGTTCGTTAATTGTGTTGTGTAGAGATGGGACAATTACAGTTTTTCCTCGATTATCAATTTTCAATTATTACACTTCATGAGCTTGATTCCTCGATTATTTAATCCTCAATTTTCTTAGTTCCAAGCAAAATTTTACAATTATATAAATAATGATGATAAAGATCAGAACCTTTACAATTCTAGTATAGCCCTCAACATTTCATGCTACTATTTAAAACACAGTGATTTTGGCATTTTCTACCCAAGAATTATTTTAAAACCATTAAGTTACAAACTGTTAGTTACTATGCAACAACTATAGTGGATATTCTTATTCTTTTAAATCACAAATACTGTGTTCTGAAATAAGGTCAATAAGGGTATTTGTGAACATAGGGTAAATGTGAATGAGTATCAGTTTTAAATGGCAGTGTTGAAAGTACACTTGATAGACCCATTTTGTCTGAAGAAAATGTTATAATTTTAGGGAAATTTATATAAATTTTAAAACTGAGATCAATTCAAAACCATCCCATCTCCACAAATAACATAACTGACTAATAAATTAAATTGTAATATTTTAATGATCACCAGTAAGTACACTGTACTGCTACTGGTAGGTTCCCGTCCGAATAGCATACCTGTACCTCGGCTGCTCGGTAGGCACTCGACTCTTAACTCAGTTCTCTTGAGGGGTTCGAAAAAGTGGTTTAGATTGTAGATTCCCAGCATGGGAGTGTCTAGCGAGGAAATAATAAATTTCAACTTAACTCGGGTTACCATTCCAATTTACTAGCCACGTAACATACCAAGACATACAAGCTCATGACCACGCGGTGGGCTCGACCGCAATGAAAACAAATAAATACTAGCATTATAAGTTCACTGCTAGGCTAGAAACGCTATTTAGGTTTACTCCAACTAGAAATCTTGGCTAGTGGTGTCGATGCACCGCGATATGCGTCCACGTGGCATACATGGTACATCGCCTCGCATAACCGCTCTCTCTCACCTCTCAACAGCTAAGAAAAAAACCAACATGCTCTCACCCAGAGAGCGCGCCAAGATGGCCTCCCCCCCCCCCCGC